>VWZF01001448.1:0-106879 GCA_013396755.1 Sclerurus mexicanus | reverse complement strand
AGCTAATTTTTTGTGAACTTTGCATTTGAACAGCAAAATTCATTAATTTAAAATGAAATCCCTATTTTACTGAAAATACAAAGTTCCTTCAGCAGCTTCTTCCAAAAGACACAACTCACAAAGCCTTGAAAGTCTAGAAATTGCAAACAATAATAATTCCAGATACCAGATGGGAAATTCTGCATTTAATGTGATTATATCAATAGCTGTCACTTCTTCCTAAGCCAAACATGACATCTCTTTCCATTGTTTTCCAATGAAAGCACTCATCTGTGTGCTTGTACGTAATCTGGCATTTCTCCCATCTGTTCTCTGGATAATATGTTGGGATTTTTTTCCAATTGTAGTAATTACTTGTCCATCAAAAATAGTTTTGTTAAATACATCTGAGGAGGAGCTACAACACTGAGCATTTTTGACTGAATATTATTATTACCTGTATATTTTCGTAGTTTCAGAGCTTAGAGTTGAAAGAGAGAGATGGGGGAAAAGTATAGCTAATTTAGTAACTGCTGACTCCAGATAGGCAGAGAATGGGAGTTGCTTCAGGAAGCGAGAATTTCCATTTTTACAGGGTGGTTCCAAGGGCAGTGCTTCTGATGTCTTCCCCTTCCCACAGTCACTTTGATTTAAAGGAGCTTAAGTATATCCATGATTGCTTTGAGCCCTACTTTAGTTTACATCAAAGTGTGTAGAAAAACTGCCAATTAACTTTAAGGTTGTAGGATCATGACCTTGCTTCTGAGATCAGAAGTAGGATCACGAGTTGCAAGTTAGGCATTGTTACATTTCAGGATGGTAGCACCTATAAAGCCAGTAAATTTCAGTGGCCTGTGGTCAGCTCTGAGAGGAACTGATCACTGATTTTAAATGTCTGTGTAATGACACTTGGGAGAAATCTCATTACATTTTTCATAATTTAAACTATTTTTAGGGGTTTTTTCCAAAGCTATTCAAGAGTTTTGTGCAAGAGTAAGGTACTTTTCCTATCAGAAAAAAAAAAATTTGTAAAAATCCATTTTGCAATATATTTATCATATTTGTAAAAGTATATTTTTGTTGAAGTGCTTAAATTTGATTTGAGGAATCAGTCTAAAATTCTCATCATGAGGCAACTCTGCCTGCTGCTTAAGTGCCATTTAGAATGTCTCCAGGGGTCACCTAAGTTTGTGCTGGCATGTGCAGGTGAGCTGCTGCATTATCTAAATCCAGTTGGGAAGACACATCTTCATTCTCTCTCCCCACCTGGTTCCCTAGCGGATGATGACTCTGTGAAATTCTGTGCTTAGGGATTTGTGTGTTGGAGGGCTGGTTGGTCAGGTGAGTTAAGTCAAATACATTTCAGCTAAAGAGCAAGGTCTGTCTGGGTTGATGGGAGAAGTTGGCCATCTGAACTGCTTTTGCCACAGGACAGTTGTGATGCTTCAGGTGGTCATTGTGTAATGTCTTGACAATTCCAGAAATAGTATTTTGACAGTGTCTATTTTATATATTCAAAAAGGAGTTTATATTCACATACAACATTGTGGCACTTTGTTTTGGACTGATGTGTACTTTGCCTTCAAGATAAATGCAATGATAGTGTCTTTTCCCCTGAGAATTGTTGAGAGTGGACTCATGGGCATTTCTGTGCAAGCATGAGAGCTGCAAGAGTTAGATGCTGCATTTTCAAACTCTTACACTGCTGTCTTGAGTATAAGCCTCTTTTACTAGAGGAGGTGCAACACCACTTGAAAAGGATTGGTTTCTTTAGTGATGTGCAGTGCTAACATCAAAAAGTCCCTCACTTGGGCTTGATGTGCTTTTCATTAAAGCTTCTTGGAGGTCAAATGGTGCCAGACGAGGTCCCAGAGGCACAGAGCAAAGAACAGAAGAACTCTGTAAAGTTTACATGACACAGAAACACTTTCTGCATATGGCTTTGCACAGAATACGCACTTTGAAATATTTTCCTTACATAAAAATCACTGGGGTTTTTTGGTGTGTGTTTTTTTTTCAAAGTGCAATGACTTCTAAGGAGCTCTGTGATTTATTGTTTGTCCTGTACCTTTTCTTTACTTTATAGAATATTTAATTAGCGAAGGTCCTTCTGTTTCTGCAGCTTTTGAAATAAGTTCAGGATTTCTCTGACAGCTGCCATTTTTTACACCCTGATACCATTACCTGCAGCAAATCTCTGCTGCTTGAGCTTGCTTTTCTCTGATCCTACTCAGTCATGAAAGGCAGTGGAGTCTCCCTGCCTATTCCTTGCCTTGTGTGCTTTTTTCTTTGAGGAAGCCAGATGGTGCATGCCACATGTAATTTGTGTCAAAACTAGTTAATACTGAACTGCTGCAGCATTTTTTTCCTATATGGTGGATCTCATCTGGTAACAGTTGATGTATTTCATGACTGGTTTCATTTCAGGACAGTCAGTGTATTCTGAGCAAAAGAAGCAGGTACTCCATCATAGAGACTCAATATGATATGACAACTCTGTCTTATACTATCACTCTACAAATGGCACTTACCTCAGTATAGTTAGCATTACTTTCTGTAATGCCAACATGGAACATCTTCTCGAGTGCTAGAAGGAGATGGTACTTCTCTCCTTCTCTGGCACCTCAGTAGATGTTTAGTATCTGTGTTGTCATCTCATTAGCAACAGCATGGCCATAAAAGATATTTGTTTCCATTGTACAAAATCTATAGAATTAGACTTTGTTTTCATTAAATCTGTTATTTGAGTTAGTGGCACGATGGATGGTGACTAATTCCAGTGCAGCTGAAAAGATAATTTTAAAAGGCACTGAACCACAACAAAGGCAAAAGCTTGCATGGAAGACACGGTTGGCTTCATGGCAGAAGCTGTGTAAAGGAACAGTATATTCATGCATGACAGCATCCTTTTCAGAGGGAAAAGGCAGGAAGATTAAATAGAGTGGATGTTACAACATGTGTTTGATGTACTGAAGTAGGCTCCTCGCCTCAGTAACATATACTTTGATGAGAAGAATTTGAGATCATTTCAGATGATAGAAGGTGAAATGTTCATGGCAGAGACTACAAAGCAGCACCGTTTCTTTTGCAGGTGCTTGAGAGTCAGTGTTTATTAATCATATATCACAGGAGAATCCATTTTGGTAACTTAAATAACTGATTGCATGTTCACAAAAGAAGAGTAAAGTTGTAAAATCAAGATGTTGGCTGTAGCATTGCTCTGTGGTATATCTAACATGCTTTCCAGTTCGAATGGAGGCATTGGCATTTCTTGGTTTCAGTCTTACCTTTACTTCATTAGATGAATCACATTACAATTGATTATGCAGAGTTACATTATCTCAATTACATAAAAGATTAAGAGCCTGTAGAGTTGTATTGGCTGTTTAAACCATTTTTCTACCAGTATATATGTGATAGGTGAGTATGGTACATTAAATTAATTGGTCTCACAAGATCCAATGAGTTTTTCTCTACAATTATCAAAAAAGGGTTTTTTTCCTTTCCTGACTAATCTGTTTACAGGAAAGAAGTATCCAGCTGTATCTGTTCTGTGCAGTTGGCCATAGAAGTTGTAATTGGATTAAAAGACCCAACTCACATGAACCAATATGATAGCCCTGAGTCAGTGGTGGAATAGACTCTCATTCAGGAGGGAATGGCAGGCTGCTGACATCCTTGTAAAACTTATTATCTAAAAAGGTATGTTATCAGCCTAGAGGAGGAAAAGACATTCACAGTATTCACTGGTCATTAATGTTTATAAAAACAGGACCTTGAACAGTCAGTGTATGTTTGAACTTTGACTTGCAGAGAATTCCTGGCAGCTTTGTACAACCAAAGGACTGTTTACGCTGGATGTATGATGCGTTCTGAGATTCGGCTGTGATACCAAGAAATATGAGGAGTTACTACGTAAATGATTCAGATTAAATAAATCAGCAAAATGCCAAAGTAGACTTCAATATCTATATAAAATTTGTAACACACTCCCTCAGAGTTAGGCAGCTACATCTGCATCCAACTGGCAGAACCTGTGGGTACCTTTTGCAGATAGCTGCATTTATCTGCATATATTTTTATAAAGTAAATATATAAAAAAATACATATACACATATATATTTATTTCAATAATTGAATTGAGAACATTTGTGAGGGATGAAATTAGATCTTTCTTAGATCTTCTTTAAATTAGATCTTTAAAAAAATCTTTTTTTAAATCTTATAGCTTTGTTATGGTAGTATGTTTTATGTTACGTGAATTACGTCCTTTAATGTGAATATCTGGAAGATGCATTCACCATCGGATTTAACTTGCATTTTGGAATGTCCACAGAAAAAGTATCAGCAGAGCAGTAATAAAAAACAGGCATTTAGTAAATTTTTTTCGGACACATCTGTGAGCAGTAAAGAGACACAGGGTTTTACCAGCCCCGGACATTCAATCATAAGTGAAACTTTACAGCTGCAGTAACAACAACGCTCTGAAAACATTCACTGAACTGCCACAAACTCTCTACTTACTACTGAAATCCTTAGATAAATATCGAATGAAATTTCTTATTGCAAGGCATGGCAAAGGAAAACAAACACACTTTCATATCCACTTTTTTCACCTCCAAGGTACATCAGGTGACACAGAGGCATACTAACTGAAGTTGATTTTTAAAGGTTTGATTTCCAGGCTCTGAGTTGCTTACAGGTGCATCTCTCTTGTGGTTACTGAGAGCAAAGGACTGAGGTTGTCAACATAGCAAAAGAAAACATCATGAACGTACAAAATCTGTGTATGTGGCCACATACAGCTTCATATTTCTCTCTTTATCTTAGCATCTCACAAATGCTGACAAATTAATTTAGAAATTAGAGTCTGTTTTGCATTTTGATAGTATTAGAAAATTATGTTTATAAGAGAGGCATGAAAGGATGCAGACATTCCCTTAGTTTGTAAAGTTTCAGTTCTGCATGTCTAGGCAAACAGGGCTTTTGCTTTATAGAATCACAGGATTATTTAGGTTGGAAAGAATCTTTAACATCATCAAGTCCAATTATTAACCCAGCACTGTCAAGTCCGCCATGAAGAATGCTGTATTACTTATCCTTGTGTGGATTTTATTTTGTGTTGGTTTTTTTTCTGTTTAATCACATCCTCTGAAAATACTTTCAGCATTTCAGAATTGCAGTAAATTTTTGTCTGATACAGGATCAAAATAGCATTACAAAAAAAGTATGTATTGAAATACTGATATGAAAAGGTTCCCTGTTTTATTGGTTGTGTTAATACAAACTGAACCTGCAGAATTGAATCTGAATTGACTCTGCCCATAAAACAGTTTCTGTTTTCCTTTACTTTTGTCCTTGGGAAAGCCAAAGTATAAGAAAATTGCCAGAATGTTGATGCTGTGCCCAGAATGCTTAAAGTCACTTAATGACAGGAAAATCAAGTTATGTACATCAGTAGATGGTCACATGGTAGCACAGTTCACAGTTTTTACCAGTGTGACACACTGCAGTGAGTGTGTCTTATGGGGAGACCTTTGGACGATAGCCACACACATACAGTGTGTGAACTCGGGGGCAGACAGGATTTTAACACAGGTGTTAGTCTGGAATGATGTACAATGTCATGCAATGGCAGAAAATAGGTCAGATCAGAAATAGACAATAAATATCATTCCTGTTCATTATGGCTTGGATTTCCAAACAAGTCTAAAGGGCTGAGCTTCATAATGACCAGCAAAAGAACTGTGTAGGAGGGACGGGGTCTGAGCACCACCTCATGGGCTATGGTGACATCTCTGCTTTGCGGAGAAAGTGCCACCTCTATGTTCAAAATGAAGCACTGACCTCCACAAAGCACTCAGCAGAAAGCCTCTGACACACATCCCATTGGGCAAGCCTGGGCAGGTTGCAGAAGAGAAAGCTCTTTGCTCAGGGGGGCCCCATCAAGCTGATAACTGCAGCTCCAAGGGGTCACATTTGTTCCAGTGCCAGTATCATGGAGCCCATGTGGTGTATCAGGTCAGTCTGCTGCTTGCTGTCTGGACTGATGTTGCTTGTAGAAGGTCTAGGACTTGAAATTACTTGTGAGTAGGAACGCTAAAAAAAATGTCAGCTTGCTTTCTGAGGGAAGAGTATCTCAAGAAGGGCTTTTCAATATCTCTGAGTCCTTTTGAATCTCCAGGCTTAGGACGGCAGAGTTGTATTTCTTGACATCAGCATTGTCTACTTCAGGAATAGGCAAGTAATGTCTCTGCTAGAAACTGAGTTAAGCCAACAGCTTTTCTGCATTTAGCAGCAAGTACTGTAAAGTGGGCCAAAACCTATACAAGTGCTTGTGGTCAATGCATTCTCAAAAACAAGTATAGTTTTTTGTGAACGCATTACGAACGTATGTCTGTCATTCACAAAATCCTTCACAATAACGGGCTCAGTATTTATCATAACAGCAGAAGCAAAGACCAGACATAGTAGGGGTTGACTGACCCCGATACCACTAAATGAATGAGCAATGCCAGTGAACAGGCAGAGATTATTGTGATCTTCTCACCCAAGGGTATTGTTTTGGCTCTTTGATTTCTTCTCTCTTTCCCTCCATGCTAGCCCCTAGTTTTCACAGTCTTGCCTTTCATTAGAAAATGTGATTTCTCAGGGCTCTGGAACAAATGAATTGTGCAACCTGTAGCTTCTTTGGCATCCTGCCTATCTGCAGCATATAGTTACCAGCCCCTAGGTCAGGTTCTGAATGTAGAATCACCTCCTGAGTTCTTCCTGCTTATCCTGCATTCAAATAATATAGCAGTCAATTGAGGAAAATTACGATTGGAAAAGCAATTTTGCATTAACATTAAGGGATTATGAAGACCCTCAAGTGAGGTTACATTTAATTTAGTTTGGATGAAGGCAGCAACTCTATAACGTATTTTTGATACCATTTCCATTTTAAGTCTGTCAAAACGTCAGGCTAATTTTGAAGATTTGTAAGCAATTATGTGGTGATGATAGGATAAGTAAAATGTGTGACTAAACTTGTCTGGTCAATAAAAGGAGGGAATGAACTCTTCTGTTTGGTTTCCAGGTAGGTCAGAGAGAGGTAATTGCTGTGTTGCTGAAATTAGAAACCAGAACAGTTGTTTTGGTGTGTTTAACCTCAGCCACATGCAGCATGTCCTCACAGTAACCTCCCCATTTGCTTATGAATAATACCTCATCAAAGACCAAACTGGCCACCATTTTATTATGAGTTCTTATATATAGTCTGCAATTAGTAACTTCAAAGACACCATTCAAGAAACTAAGGCTAGCCCTACCTACCCCATAGAGAGGCTGTGTTTCTCTTAAATCTAGCTTCAGGTGGCAATGCTGAGTTTGTTCCAGTGAGGCTCCCTCAGCTCACAATTTCTCTGACCAGAATAATCTAGATTTTTGGAGTTCTGTAAGATTTTTAATTTTCCTGAATGATTTTTGCACATCACTGAAAAAAGTTATTTTTATTCACTGATATCCTGGCTTGACACAGTTTGCATTCTTATTTAAAATGGAAAAAATGAACATTATTCTGTACCTTTAGTATTGTTGTTTTACCTTCTTAAAGAAAAGCCCTGCTGTGCAGCATGCAAAGTGTGTCTTGAGGGGTCTTCAGGTTCTACTGAAATCAGCAGTAACAAGGGGAGTTAGTCCCCTCGTTAACTTGGGATCGTGAATCGTTGGTGTAGGTTTTCATAGAATACGCACAGGCACCACAGACCTAGGCAAATGTTTGTTATGTTTGCAGGCAGGTGTGGTACCATTGACCATCTTGAGGCTTGCTTGAACTGGGAAGGACATCAGACTGGGTGATGTTCACGAACTTGTGTGCCAGTGCTGGCCTTGCACTGGGGGACCCTCTGGGAGGATGATCTCCCTTTTCTTCATTTTGCCTGTCTGCAACCAAGAAAATGACATTTTCCTTGCTAAAGTTAAAGTAAAGCTAAGTACTTGCTGCTGTTCATTCTTTTTAACCTAGATTTTAAACTACACCACTACATTGATCAGCAGTCCAGAGTTTCTGAAGGCAAGGATGTTTTACATCATGGTAATAGTGAAGAGTATTTTTGTAGTGCGTGAATGGGTTCTATTTTAGGATTAAGAGTAGATGGGTGCTGACATCTGTCAGTGTTTAGTGAGAAGGTAAAAATGAAAGAGACTAAGTATTTTGTAGCACTGCACCTACTTGTGGCAATAGCAAGCCACAAAGGAGCTTCCCAGCTGGTGTGTAACTCTCATGGAGTCCAGGCTGGTTCTAGACTTCTCTGAAGATTCATCAGTCAGAGCTCTAGGAAGATTCAGAGATACTCAGTACATGTCCTGCAAAACTTCTTAGATAAACAGGTAAGTGTTAGAAGTCAGTGGCAAAAAGAAATACAGTGACAGTACAAGGAACCTCCCCTAGCCTACATGAAAAGTATAAGGAATCATGCTTTAGAAACGTGAACTTTAATAATGTATGACGAACCTGTGGTCAAGTCCTAGCTGATCAGACATCACTGGTGAAATTCCTGTTTAATTCAGCTACTTAAAATAGATCTCAAAGCTGAACACATAAAAATTGAGGCGTATCTTGGAAAAGCACTGTAATGTACTTAATATAAAGTACTATGTATTTACTAATCTATGACTGTTTCTCTTTCAAATCTCTCCATTCCTGTTTTGTCCACACTTTGGTGTCCCCAGGTACAAGAATAGTCATAAAACTAACTGATAAGTATGCTAAAGTGGCACCCTTTTTCCCTTGTGTGGCATTTCCGCATTCCCTTCCCAAGGCAGTTTGCAGTTTGATGTGGGTATTTCTCCATGACCTAGATTTTCTGGTTCAGCAAACACTAAAAAGGGGAAAAACTCTTACCAAAGTAAAAAGATGCACCAGCTTTACCCACTGGTCTCTGGAACGTTCTTCCAGCCCAGCTGGTAACTTGGGAAAGAAAAGACACCAAGGAGAAGGCTTGGGAGTGGTCCTCCAACCTCTGGTGTGGACCTGGGATCTAAATCCATATGTAACAAGTTTTGCTACTTTTCTAAAATTTTGAATTTTAAAGGAGAGTTTTATAGAAAGGAATCTTCTCACTTTTTACCTGGAAATCCTTCCAGCTTCTTCTACCAAAAGTTTAAGGTAGGATGAAGTGCCAGAAGACTATGCCAGACACCAAACCAGTTCTTTTAAGTCTATAAAGGAAAAATGAAAGGCACCTGGCTTGAATGGAGAGTATTGGGGGGAAAAAAAGAGAGGTGATAGATTTGCGAAGTAAATGCAGCCCTACATGTGACCTAAATATAGACAAGCATTTCATATTCCCTCTTATAAAAACCCAGTGAAGTTTTGAAAGTATTGAAATATAGAAGTGTTTATTTTTTTTAAACTTCTGTGTGCTGGAGTTTAGCCCATCCCTTTCTGTGTTCTGAGCCTGCGTGGAGGAGAGCTGCTACCTTGAAGAGAGTGCTTGGCCAAGCCAGCCCCTGCCCCATAAATGGGAGTTGTCATTTCACTCAGAAGCCATAATTGCAGGAAATAAAATCAACAGGACTGTTACACGAGTCTGTGTACATACCAGTCTTCCAATTGACTTATTTATAGTCTGAGCCTTAATGTCTATTCATTAAAATCTCACAGAGGTCATTGTCCCCTGGCCCTTAAGCTATAAAAGTTTATTTAATACACTCTTGCTCAGAAATCAGCAGCTCTCCAGACCCTGTTATACTATGCAAGTTATGAGAAAAACTCAGCCTCAAGCTCCTGTAGGTTGAGCTTTGGCATTATGAGTTTTCCCCAGCATCACTGCTGGGGATCAGGGCACAGCTCGGGGGCACTGTTTGTGTTCCACGTAAGAAAATACAGTAGCGTTTCATGAAACGGGTTGAGCCGGGGCAGCAGTGGCGGCTTGTTGGCAGGGCTGTGCAGCAGCACAGGCTGGAGCATCGTCAGCCAAAGCACATCATTCATCACTGTCCTTTTCCACAGCCAGGAGCAAAAGGGAAAGGATTCTCAAAGGTACAAGTTGGGTTTTGGTAGCTCTGGTCTAAAGAAAGTGAGATACCTGGATTTTGGAATGACAGGGAGGACAAAGAGGCATAAGTGGCACTTGGGATCAGGTTTTAAATTATTCAAGCAAGTAGCTCTTGTTTTTGTCAGCTACTGGGAGGTATTTAGGTACCCAAATGCTGTTGAAGTCAATGGGAATGGAACACTTAAATACCTTTCAGACATACAGTTCAACAAAAGGACTTCAGAGACACTAAGTTTCACCTCTTTAGAGCAAACGTGTTGGAAGTTTTTGTCTCGAGGTCAGATTGAGTGATGTGCCTCTTCACTCAGGCATCCAGCACCTTCCAAATCTGCGCAGTCAGCTAGTCAGCAATGGACACTGGGCTGGTGCTCCCTTTTGCAATACCAAAGTGGGATGTTCCCTCCAGAATTTGCAGACAGGACATATGACACCATGAAATACCATCACCTGCTACCGTGTCTTTCTTTGAAAGAGCAGCATGTACAAAATATTGCGGTTGTGGGAGGGTTTTTTTGTGAAAGCAGGCCAAAAGTTTATGTGTAGGGAGGGGTTCTCTTTGAATCTCTTTCAGTTTATTAATAAAATTTTTCATAGGTTTTTGGTAACAATGACAGGTCCTGCATTTCAAGTGGGACAAAAATATCTCTAATGTTACCTCTGTGGTTCCCTTTTATGTTAGTTGCAATCCACACTGGAGGATTCTTTCAAGATTTTTCAAGCTTCTAAATGCCTAAAAGAGTTGCTATTAATTTACCACAGTGCTCTGCCAACCATCTGTTGTGGTTTGTATCATTAAGGATCAGTAGGGGCTATGTATTACAGAACAGGGAGAAAAGCTGTGACATAATAGAACTTTTCTCCCAGAGGAAACGATGGAGAGCCAGAGGCTACATCTTTTTGGACATTTAAAGCAGCTCAGACGGAAGTGTAGGAGTTTTTACTGCAGGGCATTTTTGCAATCCTATCTATGTAACCACAGAGGTTTAAAGTCTTCCTGGTTTTTGAAGGGGAGAAATTGGGATAGTCTGTAGACCTTTAAAAGTAAGTTACCTCTTTCTAACTTTAGAGCACAATAATTGCCCATAATAAATTTGCATTGCAAATGAACCTACTTGAAATATGTGTCTCCGGGAGAAGTAGAAAGAATATACCTTATATGTATTTGCATTTCAATAGCACCTGAAATATGTGTTGCAGGTCTTCTGTTTGCATCTGGCTCCTGTATAATCAGAAACCCAATGCACAGGGGAATTGCGTTTTAAGGGAACAGTTCACAGCTGGGTCATGAGATCGTAACAGTTTCGCAGGGACTGACTGATGAACGAATTGCAGCCAGTTTGTGCTCATGGAGTATGACGTAGTAGTGTGTATGCAGCAGCATGTTGGTGGTCTGTTCTTTTCTGCTTTATCCAAAGGAAGAACATACTTAGGTTTTCTCCTAAATACTCTTAGCATCTGACTTTGCAAATGCCACTTTATTTCTTCCACTGCTGTGCACATGTGTGCTTTACTGGTGTCTTTCCTGTCTTCCCAACTTCTCCAGCTGGAACAGGTATAGCAGGTAAAAGACAATCAAGAGCAAAGTAGGGTACAAAGCGCCTTAAGCAATTTGCAGTTAACCCCCAGTATTCATCAGTCCAGACTTTTGCATTCAGCTGTGGCAGTGTCCTGTGGGAACAAAGGAATAACCTAGCATGAAGGAAAGGATGATTAAGGTGATAGCCTAGGAAATTACACTTCTCCAATTCAGTGCAATTCCTAAAGATGTGTTGAGACAAAGAACCATGGATTGCCAGTGGGCATGTTCGTACACAAAGATAGACTATTTTGTTCCTGCATGACTAAGCTCACACGATAATGTCATATTTAAATCTAGTGAGTGTGTTTTGTGTCCGTATCAGACTTGGTATTTCATATTCAGAAATGTTTTAAGTTGCTCAATGTTGGTATGATTTTTTTTTTCTTTATAAAAATAACCAGAAACAAGGGGAGTCCAGACCTTCAGTGCAAATACTTTCTGTCTCATCACAAGTCATGTCATGGCTTGTTTTTGTGTGAAGTAAGTGTTTCTGAAAGTAATAGCTAAAAATGTCCATTTCATCTACTAATATTGGCCAAAATAAATAAAAATCTATTAAATCCAGAAAGTAATTAAAAATATTAGCCTTCTGTTTGATTTGTAGCAACTGGCTTTCAATTATTAGGTACCCAGTGTGCTCAGAGATGCTCACTGTAAAACCTGCTTCTAAGACTTCCCTCAACATGGCAGGACAAATATTACAGTGCACAGGTAAACACGCAAAATGCTGTACTTCATCTGTGGATATAATCCATTACTACTTATTATCTGTCTTTATTTTGTTCCTGTACTTGGTTACTTCACAGATTCCTTTACTTTGTCCTCATTAGTAACCACAAACGCATCCTTCATGAATGACACCAGTGTTCTTTGTTATCAAACACAGATGTGAAGAAACCACTGAGATTTTCTTAATACTTTTTCAGTTGTTGGAAATTTCTTTGTTGTTCTCTTTGGTCCTGATCCAAGACTGTAGGAATTGGTGATTGTCTTTCCACCAACTTCAATGGAATCTGGATCTTGCCTTTAATAATTCTACTAAACTCATTTTCTTTGCAACCTTCAAGTAAGTCCCAAATTTATTTTATTTTTAAATTAGTTATGTTTTACTGTTTGACTTTCATGGATATTATATATTTTTGAATACTGTATTTATAGTCCATCTGTTGCTTCTTCTAAAATTCAGACCTTGTTGCAGTCCTTTACCTGTGCACTTACTCTCCTGCTCTCTCATACTCTTTTTCAGAACTCTTTATACTCAGCTAACAACAAACTACTTATTGTCAGTTCTTACGGGAGTTTGATTTTAGGTTTCACTCTCCAGCAGTGTATGTGTTCCTCCCAAGCCAACTCCACCACCTCTTTCAACTTCAGCAAAACTTGTCTGCTCTGCCTCTGCCCGTGAACATTGCAAATTTCTTATATTAGAATAGATTCCATTTAATCAAATCAGGTCACATATTCACAACCGTTTCAGACAGTGAACTTTTCATAGAATCAAGAATGGCTTGGGTTGGAAAGGACCTTAAAGATAATTTAGTTCCAGCCCCTCTGCTGTGGGCAGAGACACCTTCCACTAGAGCAGATTGCTGAAAGTCCCATCCAGCGTGTCTTTGAACCCTTAGAGGGATGGAGCATTCACAGCCTGTTCCAGCCCCTCACCCACCCTCACAGTGAAGACTTTCCTCCTAGTATCTAATTTAAACCTGCTCTCAGTTTGAAGCCATTCCCCCTTGTCCCGCTTGTAAAAAGTGCTTGTAAAAAGTCTCTCTCTGTATTTCTTGTAGGCTCCCCTCAAAGGCTGCAATGAGATCACCCCAAAACCTTCTCTTTTCCAGGCTAAGCAATCCCAGTTCTCTTAGATCTTCCTCACAGGAGAGGCGCTCCATTCCTCTAATCATTTTGGTGGCCCACCTCTGGACTAGCTCTAACAGGTCAATGTCCTTCCTGTGTCGGGGACCCCAGAGGTAGATGCAGCACTGCAGGTGGAGTTTCACCAGAGAAGAGGGACAGGATCATCTCCCCCGACTTGCTGGCCGTGCTGCTTTATAGCTAGAGCTCTGTGTTGTTCAAAAGCCAGATCTCAGCAGTGCCCAAGACCAGAGGCAGAGCAAGAGCAGGGGGACAGATGCACTCTCTGATGCTAGCAGCAGGGAAAGGTTATTTCCCTTATGTGACTGATGTCAGATAATGTCGCTTGTTCATGTTAGGAGGAGTTGGCAAATGCATTACTTAGTTTTGGTTCGTTATTTTTGTTTTTGCTTTGAAGGACATGGAGAAGAGCTGTGATGTTACACAAGACCTGAAGGTATGGGCAGTGGCAGTACTATGGATGGATGTAGAAAAATATGAGGCTGAGTCAGGTATTAGATAGCCAGCATTTCCCTAAGAACTTATACCTAGAGGAGAAATGATTGCCAGCAGTTTGGCATTGGAGGAGAAAATAACTTGGCTTTGTTCCCAATTCCAGTAGACACAGCACAAAAACCACTGTGATTTTTGTAGGTTTTTGTACTGCTAATGCTGTCCTTCATAGCAAAAAAAAAAAAAAAGCAGTGGCAAAGGAAATATCCACTCGCTCTTCCATGCCATGGTTAGGATGAATCAGTAAAGCCCTAAGGGGAAATCTGGCTGCTGTTACCCAGGCGTTCTCTGCTCTGTGTAGAAACAGGGCAAATTATTTCATTCTCCAGGGCTTTTGGCCCTGTATCTTCCTCAAGAAGGAAATTAATACAAAAATGGAAAGTAGTTTGCCATTAACATGGCAGTGGTTATCTGACGACCAGACTCGGCATCTATTGAAGTCAAAGGAAAAAGAAAAAAAAAAAAAAAGGCATCAACTTCCAAGGGCTTTGGCTCAAGGCCTAGGAGAACCTCTTCAAATTTCTGAGGATTGCTAGGCTACTGAAAAGTAATGTACGTACAGTGCTTCAGTGTACATATGTTGCTTTGATTATTTCATGGATATCACGTGCTTTGATGTTGGAGGCTACATAGAGACCGCCAAAAAAGATCTGTTAACTAATGACTGTTTATGCTGTAGTAGGCAAATGCTGAAACTGAATTTGGCCTTTTTCCCCTGGGACAGAATCCAAATAAATGTCATGAAGTAACTGCACAAACAGCACTCACTGGGAAAAAAAGGTCTTTGTTTCACTAATAAGCTCTTTTAAGGAACAATGGATACAGTTTCTCAGTTTTCTTTGCATCTGACAAAATAAAGCAGGCAAGAATTCTATTTTAAGGCCATTTGAATGAAAGCAATGAAAATTGGTTTGCTTAACAAAGATAACTTGACTAACGGTTTGTTGTGGTTAGGAAGATGTGAGAACCCCTATGAATGTTTCTTAATTCCTGAAAGAATGGCATGGCCATGGAGGTTTGCTTGTCTGGTGGGGGCGGTTGGGTTCCAGCACAGGGTTTACATGGGGCAGATTTCATGGGCCAAAATACACCCAAGAGTTGTAAAGTCATCAAAGGATGCTGATGTTCAGGAATCTACAAGAGCGTGTCTTTTGAAGGGAAGTTACACTTACTCTCATTTAGTTTACTTCTGATTCTAGCTGAACTGTAGGTTGGCTCACTGTTTTCTGCAATTCCTTAGTAGCTTTCAGTGTGTGTCCTACCACTTTCAGGACAAATGCTCTTTTAGTCTTGGAGCCAGATTCCTTCTGATGTCCAGGTAACGTTACGTGCATTTCATACTGAAGGGACTACTAGTTTCTGAGCTGTGGACAGACTTCTCTAAATCCAGCCATCTCACCAGAATAAGTTACAGTCTTTTGCTACTTGCTGTGCTTCCCCTGTCAAAGGCTGCTGCCCTCTCCATCTACTCGCACAACAACTTGTGTAGGAGCTCCCTCATTTGTTTTAAGCAAAATCAACTCCATTTGTTTTGCTCATCGCTGGTCTGTACCAAGACAACAGGCTCAGCCTGAAGCTGCGCCATGTAGGAAGTGTTCATACAAACTGTTCAATGAGCACATCAGTGGGGGTGATCCTTAATGAGGAGAGCAGGGAATGGTGCTGAGCAGCTGAGAGTAGTAACCCCTTCCAACTCACAGCAGGGTCTCCAAGAGGACATCTGTTCGTGGCTTCTGTCTGCAGCTCCTTTGTAGATCTGACCAAAATGCTTCTGGGTAAAAAAAAGTAATTCCTACTGGGAAGGTGGGGAAATTTAAAAAAAAAAAAACCCAAAAAACAAAACTGGGGAAGTAAAAAAAAAAGGAAGAAAAAAAAGTTGGTTTAAACCTTTTCAGTAGGGAAATGTTAATTTCAAAAAAATTCCAACAAAAAGTGAAATGGTGCCTCTAGTGAAGGTAGTGAGGTTTTATCCACTGCGTTCAGTGAAGCTGAGATTTCACACAAAATTATCTGGTTCGTGATTTCTCACAGAAAACTGCTTTTGAATTGCAGATTTCAATTTGTAGATTTACATTTTATTCATGACAAAAAAATTAATTTCTCCACCACTTCTAACATCTACCACTGTACTGCTACAAAAAAAAGAGACTAACACATTTTACTCGCACTCACTCTGTAAAGACTTCAAATCCTTACTGCAGAATTTGACCCTAGTTATTTAAATGGTGAACTGCATTAAAATGAATAGGGACGACTATAGCAACCAGTCCTAGCCTGCAATCTGTAGTGGTGGAAAACCTCATTTTCACATGGCTTTCCATACTATAAAGTGTGGAGAACAAGATGTTAACTGCCTGCTTTTAGCAGCACAAGAGAATTACCCTTGCCATCAACTCAAAGGCACTCAGTTTGCTGCCCACTCAACCTAGAACATAGTGTTTCAGAGCACAGCCCTGATGTGAATGTACAAATGCGTTATCTAAATGATTTCTATTTCTTAAAACAACCACATTACAGGGGGGCAGAATTTATATTTTGCTGTATGTGTTCAGCTCACAGCATTGTAATTTCTGATTTCTTTGTCCTCTAAATATGTATAAAAAAAACTAACTTGCAGCATACATATTCTTAGTTAACATTGAATTTCAATAAATATCTCTCATCAGATTTTCTATGTTAAATAATTTGACAATCTGTTCGTGTAAGACTTTATCAAGGGAGTTTCAAACAGTGTGGAGTAGATCCCCCCCAGAGAACTATAGAACTCCACAATTACCCCTGTGTGTTGCTTAAAGAACGTTTTCAAAGCAAACTGCATATTCCATATTTAAAACACACCATTTCTTTTTCTTCAAATCGGTGAAAAGCATAGACCTTAATGAAGGCATAAATCCTTGACATTTAATTCTTTCTAAAGAAATGCAGTAGTGTTTGTGCAGGGAGGAAATTATGAAAGAAATCAGTAACTACTGAAAAAATGCAGAATATCTCAATATTGCCATTTATATAAACATCAGAAGCTCTTTGCTTTTTAGTAAAGAATACAAGAAACTGACTTTCATCTCATCCCCCACAGATTTCAGTAAATAGTAGTTTCAGAGTGAAATTATCTTCAGTGTTAGCTGTGAAACCATGGTATGATGCTGTAGTCATAAGGATGGTTCCGTCTTCAGTATAGCACTGCAGAATAAGCAAGAAATACCTTATAAATAGGGCATGTTAAAAGAGGAAAGGGCATAATTTAAGGATCAGTATATAAATAAGTTGTAACTCTTTTTTTGAATATATATTGCTTTTCCTAAATGTACTAAAACTGTAAAGTAATATCAGTGGAAAATTGCAGCAGAATGATTTGTTTTCATAGTTCATTTATAGTTAATTTCCTGTACTAGTAGTACAGGGAAAATGATTTAGCAGCAAGTCTAGTGTGAATTCCTTACAAGAAACCAAAAGATAAATAGCTTACTCCCCACTGCCTAAAGGTTTGAGCATGCGGATGTACTGAATTAATAAAATCTTTGGAGTCTTTGTGTGCTCCAGTATGGAAGGCATGAAAAGTATTCCTCTACTGTGCAGTTTATTTTCTATACGTGTTCTCCAAGAAGACAGCCTACAGATAATACAGGATAAATTACCTTCAACTTTGAAAATCACAGTCTACTTTTAAGTCCTCTTCAGGTGCAGCAGAAAGTTGTGGTCTTCCTACCCTCTACCTGGGGAAGAAACTGAAGGTGCCCCCATGCAACTAAGAGATTCAACAATCAGATGAATGCAGAAAGGGCTATTTGTGATGCCCTTTCCTTTCCTACAGGGATATGTGGTGTTGCCCTCCATATGCATAAGCTCAGCTGTGCCAACTCAGCCTCCTAATTTCTTCTGTGGGAGCCAGAAGGATATTTATCTGGGAGGGGGTCACTTCTCTATCTGAGTGCTTGACTGCTGTTACGCTGAGGTTGTTCTGTGCTTTCTTTGTCCATCTCTCAGCTGTTGTTCACCACTAGCGTGCTGGCAGTATCCATTTGAGGGAAGGATGAGAGGCATGAAAGGGGTGGACTTCTCATCAGAATTTGGCAGGATTTTTATTTTGGTATTATTTGGCCCTTGTTTTAAACAAACAAGATGTATGTAGTATAGTAGGGTATGCATAAATACTAAAATATATGTAGCTATAGAGTAAAAGACACAACATATCCCACTCTATTTTCATTGGTAAACTAATCAGACTAGCAAGTACACATTAATGGTTCATGACTGCTCCCCACTTTTCCTGCTCTCCAGCTGTCTGCTTTTGAACAGTAATTTGCATTTCCTCCCAAACCTCTTCTAATAAAAGATCTAAACCTCACTGGTCCTGAGCTACGTTGACTAGAGAGGACTGGAGTGAACCTGCTGACCAGCTGCTGTTGTAGCTCTGAAAGTCAAATAATTCATCTCCCACACATTTTCTTTCATCAGTTACATATGAGATACAGTACAAATGGGATGGTCTCAATTATGAAGATCAGAGGAGTTACACAATCCTGCTCCTCTATTTAATTGATATCTAAAAGTTAAAAAAGTTGTGCTTTCTTACCTAGTTCACAAAGGTTTTCCATACTGGAATATATAAATGTAAGTTTAAATACTCAAAACAGCAAGCAAGCAAATACATAAGCTACTAAAACTTTGTTGTTCATTTGTAGAGGATAACCTTGGTTCTTCAGTATTGGGTATTAAACCAGAGGTTCATATTGTTGACAAACAAAATGCAGTTGAAGCTATTGATAAACCAAAATGTGAACTGATAACAGAACCTTTGTCATTTCTGTCTGTTCAGCTTTATTCACCTGGAAAATAAGGATCAACCAATCTGGTATCAAATTGTTGAGGAGTTTAACAATGCTGGCAGCTTATTTTAAAAGGATGCTTAATGATGAAGTACTTTAAGGGCTGTTATTTGTTATCCTGCTGTGGTGCATATTGACCATGAGTCTAAGACAGGAGCTCAGTGCTCACCATCTGATTACAATGTTATTATGGAAGGAAAAGGCTGAATGTTGAGTTAACTGTGTTTCCTTTTAATCTTTTCAGATATGGTCATTTGAATTATTAGCATCCAGGTTCATTGTATGACTGTTAAGATGTTGGCTTAACTCTGGAAGGTACTTAGAGCTTTAGCTGAGAAGCTGACAACTTTCATAGTACTACATTTATACTTCTGTAGCATTTCTGAAAAAACTACCCTTGAGCTGAAGGAAATAGGATCAGGTCCAGGTCTGGGTGTTGTCCATATTCTTGCCAGGCAGAGATGTGTGAGAAGGTCAGTGAAACTTGGTGTGTGGCTGGATGGCGATAGCAGTTAAGTGAGGAACCTGCTTGTGTACCTGTTTTGATGAAGTGCTGTTAGTATTTAGTGTATTCAGCCACACATATATGGTCTTATTAAAATTATGCAAGTAGTTACCCTGTGAGGATAAAGAGCTTTGCAGTGAATGTACAAAAAAACCCCACTGGCTGCTTCCTACAAAAACAGGTGGCACTAATATTTGTAAATTAATTGAAATAAGTTGCTGAAGACTTAGTAGTGAAGGTCAAGGAAACTTAGGCAGGTTTGGATTATCCAGCAGCTGGAGAAGGTTATCTTACTTGCACTATTTCTGCACATAACTGTAAAATGACTACTGCTGAAATCCATAGCAGCCCTGTTTATTTATTTTAGAAGTGTAAAACAGACATTTATATTATACTAGGAAACAATATTGTAATGACTTCCCAGTCAGGGAATAGTGTAATTATTGGGCATCCAAAAGCCACCACTCACATGGACAAGAGTTACTATTTGAAATGCTGTGTATGGATTGCCAGAGGCATTTGACAAGATCTCTGCTAAGGGACTCTTAAATCATATCAGAATGGTCTCATGGATTCCCCACAGATTTGAAAAATGGGAAGCAATGGCTGTGAGTAAGTGGCTAGGAGGTTGTGGTGTATTCCCACAGGGATCTGGCCTGGAGCTTGAGCTGTTAAATAAGTGATCCAGACAACGGTGCACTGACAATATTTGTTAGTGATCCAAGATTATTCTAGCTAATTGTATTTAAAACTGCTTGTGTGCATGATATTGAATGACTGATAGATGAAAATCAGTGCAAGTAAATACAAAGTAATGAATATGGAGAGAAATATTCTTGCCCTATACAAGGCTTGCACTGAATTAGGTGTTACCACTCAGGGAAGAGATGAGGAGTCCCTGTAGATGAAAGCTTCCATTCTCTCCCCAGATGCTGGATAGATAAGAATTAGGAATGGCACAAAGAATGAAACAAACATTTCATGCAAAATAAATATTTTGTTAATGTAATACAAAACAAATGTAGATTTCCAAAGCAGTGACATGGTTCAAGGGTGGAAGCCCAGCTTCATGAAGTGTTTGAGTATCTCCCCTGCAGACAAATCAGGGCTTTGAGCCATGATTTCTGTACTGACAGGCAAATGTCCCTATGGTGGCACAATGCTCCCTTCTGCCTACTTTGCTCTAAGTCCGGCAGCTTCACCAGAGGGGCAGTTAGGGGTAGAACCTTCTTTTACCATCATAGCAGGACTTGTCAGCGGCCTCTGTCCAAAAGAGTTTTCATGAATAGTAGAATTTGCAGTGCTTGAGTCCATTTAGTTAGTGGTACATGGGTACCTGAGAATGTCTTAACTTGTTACTTTACATTACACATTTATATATGTTTAACTCTCAGGTACCAGTTTTATTAAAAGTATACATTATCCTACAAACACTTTTTACACGTGCACCTCAAACATTTCCATATTTATGTATTGAACAGATGATGGGGGACTGAACTGTCACAAGAAGTGATTTTGCTGAACCAGTGGCCTGGCACTGCCCAGGATTTTGGACAGCAGGGCAGCAAACTGAAACCTCTCTACTCAGTACTGTCCTGTCTTGTCCTGGAACACCTCTTACTTGGAAAGCATTTTTTTTCCTCAACAAAGTTTCTCAATTACTTCTATTTTAATAATTTTTGGTTGGGTTTTTTGGGGGGTTTTTTTTGGTGGTTGTTTTTTGGGTTTTTTTTTGGTTGTGTTTGGTTTTTTTGTTTGTTTTTGGTTTGGTTTTTTTTTTTTGTTCTGTGATAGTTGTAACCAAGAGCCTATAGTGTCCTACGTGCCTTTCTGTGTAATACCACTAAACACTCCGCTTGCAACCCCACCTAACTCTGCTTTCCCTTTCCCTCCTTGTTTGTGCTCTTCTAAGCATCGATTAGCTCTCTGGCAACACCAGGTTTGGTGAGCATTGAGGTCCTTATGTGTGTGTGCACTTGAGTACATGTAGGTGTGGAGGGGAAAAGGGGCACAAGTTTATTCCCTTAAGAGAAGCAGCATTGGGCTCAGGTTTTCCTCAAGCACTCAGGAGATGATCGGTTCTATAGCTACTAGCTACAGGAGTTTATCACTTTGCTGGTATGCTTAAAATATAACATGGAAGGTGCTATATAAATGCCAATTAGTCTATTAGTACTAGTAATTAGTTTTTATATCCTACATTCATTTTATGCTTTTCATAAGAAAATGTAATCAGTGCAGACTGCCTTAACTTTCAAGTGTCTAAATGTGGTTCATTCCAAGGGTTAACCATACTTGTAGTTTACTGTATTAGTCCCAGTTGTATTTGACATAAAAATGTTTTTATAGCACAACCAAATACCAGCATATTTGCGGTTGCAGTCAGATGTTTTTAACTATATTGGATATAACCCACAATGGTTTCAGAAGATATTTCCATTGTTTTAGCCAGATTTAGAGAGGCTGGATTAAGCTATGGCCCAGTGGTGTTTACATATGTGAGTATCAGTCTTAAAGGGCAAAGAATATGATGTTCCATAAACCTTTATACAGAAATAAATACCTCGCAGCAAAAATGTTTTTCTAAGATCAGTTACTATTTCAACTATAATGACCTGCTTGGAAAAGGTCAGGGGCCAAATTCTTCTCTCATTTACACTGGCGTAAATCCACAGTAATGTAAGTGCAGGATTTGGGTTTGGGAGTTTAATACTTTGGAATTAATTTTCGCCTGACCTGCAACATTTAATGCAATCTGTTCTGTTTGAGCTGTTAATTTAGCAAACTCTTCCATGGATAAGATCCTGATAAACTGCATAACAAGAGAAATTAATTCCGTTGGAGCTTCAAAGCAGAATGTAGTCCTGGGCAGCCCTTGTTTTAGTTGTCTCTCTCTGAAAACAAAACCCTCTCAGTGTTGATCTGCCAAAAACCTTGTTCAGGTTGGAGATGTTACTGTTTAGACTGAATATATATATATGTGTGTGTGTGTGTGTGTGTATATATATATATATATGTCATTAATGTCCTGAAGTTCTGATCCAACCTTTACAAGTGTACCAGTCCCCAGAAGTCCTTAACTCATAACTGCCAGTGCAAACACTCCTCAGTCTTTATCAGTCTTCTGGTTGAACCAAAGCTCCAGTTCATGTATGTTCCTAAATCTTGCAGTTCAGTTTTAGTTTTAAACTTTGTGGACTTTTCCCATATCATCTGTAAGTTCCAAATGCAATGAGTATTTCTGTTTTTTACTACTTGTAGTGAACATCTTGTTAATGAAAGGTACCAATTTAAACAACCAGAACTGTTGGAATAGACATTATGTAAATGTGAAAGATAATTTCTTTAAATTGCATCCCTGACTTCTGTGAGTACAGTGCAAATCCAGCATGTATACACAAGGCAATCCATGTTGTTCTTGACAAAAAGTAGCAACTATTTTGTAGCTTAAAATAATAAAGTTGTTTAATGTAGCTGAACTCAAAACTGGATTAACAGATCCTGTTAGAAGCATCCCTTGTAGCAGCCAGGTATCTGGGAGTCTGGACCCTCCCTCCCACAGATTCTATAGGCCAGTGTTGTGGTTTATTCCAGCAGGTACCTAAACACCATACAGTCACTTGCTCACACCTCACCCCCTGCCCCCACTGGATTAGGGGAAAGCATTGGGGGAAAAAAAGTAAAATTCCTGAGTTGAGGTAGAGGCATTTGCAATGAAAGGGGAAATAATAATAATAATAGAATATACAGAAAAAGTGATGCAATTGCTCACCACCTGACGACTGCTGTCCAGTCTGTTTCCAAGCAGTGATTGGCCCCTTCCAGCCAACTTCTCCCAGTTCATATGCTGGGCATGACATTCTATGGTATGGAATATCCCTTTGGCCAGCTGAGTTAGCTGGTCCTGCCTGTGTCTTCTCTCAGCTTCATGTGCCTCCCAGTCTACTTGTTGGTGGAGTGGTGTGGGAAACTGTGCTTGACTTAGTGTAAACACTGCTTAGCAACAACTAAAACATTAATGTGTCAACATTATCCTGTTCCTAAATCCAAAATACAGCACTCTAACTGCTACTAGGAAGAAAATTAACTCTATCCCAGCTGAAACCAAGACAGTATCCATCCCTAATAGCAGTCCGAAGGGCAAGAGAGATGGTCTGTGGTGCTGGATTGTTGCACACCAGAGCCAGTTCTGGTTCCATCACCATTGTGCTTGTCTGGTTCTGTCATTGCTAGACTTCGCCCAGTTTCATCAAATTTCCTTCTTCATTAATCAGGGCAATTGTTACTGTAATGCAGTTGACATTGTGTATTAATAAGCATAGTAGTGTTGACATACAGTATTGTATAGATCTAACATCATACAATTCAAATCATTGGCTATTGTCACCCAGAATCAAATCCCTCTGAGGTGCAAATCAGACTTCCCCATCCTCCCCCATTACCCATGATATGCATCCAGGTCCCCAAGCAAAAGCAATGCCATGAATGGGTTTGCCTTTGCCTGAAGGAGGAATAATCCAGTCTGTCCTCCCCAGCATATTTTCTATATGCACTACAGCGCCTTTATCCCTTTCTTCAGTATGTAATAATTTTATTTGGGCAGGGCCAGCCCAATTGGCAGTTCCCCTAGTGCTGACTAACCAGGCAGCATTTGCAAAATATGTATCCCAGTATTTGAATGTCCCAGCACCCATTGCTCTCACTGTAGTCTTTAACAGTCCATGATACAGTTTGATTTTCCCAGAGGCTGGTGCGTGGTAGGGAATGGGATATACCCACCTAATGTCATGAGTCCTGTGGTCTGAACTGATTCTTTCTGGGGTGCCATGTCACCATAAGACTTGTTTTTCAAGGCCCAGGATAGTATTCGGGACAGTGGTCTGCTGTAGCTGCCCCCACAGAGCATTTGCTACCACCCATGAGTCAGTAAAGAGATAGAGCACTGGCCACTTTTTCAGCAGTATCTAAAGGCAGCTGGGTAGCTTTCACCTCTGCAAACTGACTTGATTAACCTTGCCCTTCAGCAGTTTCTGCAACTTGTCATGGGGGACTCCACACAGCTGCCTTCCTCCTCTGATGTTTTCCTACAATATGACAGGACCCATCAGTAAACAAGGCATGTTGCTTCTCATTTTCTGGTAGTTCCTTATACAGTGGGTCCTCTTCAGCACTTGTCATCTCCTCCTCTGGTGACACTCCAAAGTATTTGTCTTCTGGCCAATCCATTATCACTTCCAAAATTCCCGGGCAACTGTGTTTTGTTATTTGAGCCTATTTTGTGATCAGTGTAACCCACTTGCTCCATGTGGCATCAGCTGCATGATATTAAGGGGGAACCCTCCCTCTGAACATCCCACTCAACACTGGCAGCGGGGATCCCAAGAGAAGCAGAGCCTCCATGCTAGTCACTCCTGAAGCACCTCAAACCCCCTCATATGTTGCCAGTATTTCTGTTTCAGTAGGAGAGTATAGCAGGCCTCAGATACTCTGTACCCCCAACTCCTAAACCCTAAGGGTCGACCTTGAGTCTCTTGTGGTGCTTTCTGCCCGAGACTCCATGTAGGACCATTCTCCCTGGCTGCAGTGTAGAGCACGTATTTTACATCTTGTCATGTCCGGACAGGCCTGTGGGCTACTGTATGAACTATCTGCCCATTTAATTTGTTCAAAAGCTTGTCCTTGTTCAAGCCCCCTGAATCTGAAATTGTTCTTCTTTTGGTTCACTTGATAGAGAGGGCTTGCAGTCAGATTGTAATTTGGAATATGCATTCTTCAAAAAATCACATTGCCCTGTGTTTCATTTTTGGTAGTTCATGGAGACAAAGCTGTTATTTTGTTGATCACATGTATTGGGATCTGATTGGGCTCTCACTTTCATATTGTCATTTTATGCCTGAAAACTAGATCTCCTGTGCAGGTCCCTTAATATCATGCATATCCCTTGCTTTGTGTTATGGCAAAACTGGCTTTCCACCTATTTTGTTTCCCTTCTCAAAAGCCTCTTTTGCTGTATTGCCCTGCACAATGGTATCATCAATGTATTGCAGGTGTTTCAGAGCTTCATGGTGTTCCAGTGCTGCCTGGATCAGCCCATGGCAGATGGTAGGGCTGTGTTTCCATGCCTGGGGCAGTCGATTCCAGGTGTATTTGGACACCCCTCCAAGCAGCAGCAAATTGTGGTCTGTACTCTGCTGCCAAAGGGATTGAGAAGAACACATTAGCAGTATCAGCGTATCAGCATAGCACTTGACTGCCTTTGACTTCAGTTTGTATCAAAGTTCCAGCATGGCAGCACTCAGGAGCAGCATGACTTCATTCAGGCAGGCCAAGATAGTCTTTTGTCAGTCTCCACTTTCCATCAGACCTTTGCCCTGGCCATATGGGACTCTTAAAGGGTAAATGAGTGTCTTGCTGATCACTTCATGACTTTCCAGTTGGTGGGTCAGCTTATGGATGGGTATCCCAAAGTCTCAGCTGGTGTGGTATCGCCATCAGTGCATCATTGTGGGGGCAATTGACATCCATTGTTCTTTGACTTTCATCAACCCCACAACAGACAAGTCCTCCAAGAAACTGGGCAATGTAGACAGCTTCTTAACTTCCTCTGTCTCCAGGGCAGCTATAGTGAAAGGCCACCAGTACCCTTCTAGGTCCTGGAAGTATTCTCTCCTTAGGTAGTCTGTAACAAGGATGCACCGAGCAGCTGTGCCAGCCACAATGGGGTGCTTTTGCCACTCATTCCCAGTCGGGTCCACTTTGGCCTCCAACATAGGTAGTTGTCGGGATCCCCCACCACTTCAGAAATACAGATGGGTTTTGTCCCTACAGAACTTGATGCCATTAGAGTAGACTGTGCACCAGTGTCTACTAGAGCCTTATACTCCTTGTGAGTCTGATATGCCAGGTCATTGAATCCACGCAGTTCAGTAACCCAGTTGTTCTCTCCTCCACCTGGCTGGAGACAGGGTCTCTCCAGTCCCAGTTATAGTATTCACTGCTCTCTTCATGTAAATACAGATCAGAAGTAAGATCAGCCATTCTACTCCATCTGGGGAAATGCCCACTGGCAATTGTAGTTTTCCCTTTTGTGATTGCTTTTCCTTTCAACTCGTGTATCCATGCCTCTAGGGTTGAGGTAGATTTTCCATTCCACTTCCTCATGAAAGATGATTAGTACCAATGGAAACATCTGTTGTAATAGATATTATGTAAATATGAAGAATAACTTTTTAACACGACACACCTGACTTCTGTGAGTGCAGTGCAAATCCAGTGTGTGTACACAAGGCAATCCATTTTGCTCTTGAAAAAATGTAGCAAATCTGATTTTTAGCTTAAAAGAGTAAATTGATTAAAAGATTCCATGTTAGGCGCATCCCTTGTAGCAAGCAGCTACATGGGACTCTGCACCCCAGACAAATTATATAGGCCAGGCTACACATACGCAGAAAATGAAAGGCCAGAATATTTCAAGGAGCCTGTAAACTCCTCTGCATATCTTGTAACCATAGCTCTTTCACAACTCAGAAACCTGAAATGAGATCTTCCTTCTTCTAGTGACACACATCTGTACCTCATGTAGCCCAGCCACCTGCTATCACTTCAGCTCTCAGGTGCCAGGACTTCCATCATGAATGTGATGGCAGCAAATGGCTTGTTTGAAGCACAAAATCATGTTAAGATATCGTCCTGCCAAGAAGATTTACCACTGTGCATTTTTATGTGTTTATGTTGTTGTCCTGGGCAGTGGAGGAGTTGATAAGTCAGAAGGGCCAGTTCTGCCAGTAGTAAATAATAAAGATCTGGTGGAATTTCCCCACTTGACTATGCAGTGTGTTAGTAGATAGCTTCTATATTAAAACCTGATGTGGTTTTGGATATGCATTGGATTAGTTTCTCTCAAATAACTGTTCCCATCTAATTCGAGCGTTACACAAATACAGTAACAAGTGAGAGGACTTTTATTGTAGTTTTAATTTAACACAGAGCACAATATATATAACCACTGAAAACAGAACCACAACTTGACAGACTCAGGTCTGGCTCTTCGCTGATCCTGAGGACTCTGTGCAAAACCCTAATGGAAAAATACGCAGGAAAGGATAGGATGAAATCAAACTCTCTCCATTACGTTGGAGATGCTGGTGCCTTTGGGGAGGACCTGAGGTGCAGGGAGTGCCAAGTCAGAAGTTTGTCCAGAGACTCTGAAGGGAGTCAGGATTTTTTTCTGTTAGTAACTGAAGCTTCATGTTGAAAAATCCTCCTTCTTTTCATAGCTCCCCACCCGCCATCCTGGAAGGAAAACTTACTTCAGAGCCCTGCGGTTGTTTCATGTTCATGTCACTGTGCAAAAAGAAGGGGACTCATGTAACTCTGCAAAAGGAAGGGGACTCTGAAAGTTTATTGGTGGTGTTTGCTATTCTAAGCACCAGATGGATTTCTATCCAGATGTCCTAACAGCTGTTGAAAAAGCATGCAGTAGAAAATTATTACTTCCCAGTTACACATGCAGTTCCTACATGTAGAAAAGACATGGAAAGGCACTGGTAGAGTAAGGGGTAAAACAAAGCACATGTTTCACTTCCCTTCTTTTCTACCTACTGTGGGAAACTTGGGGGGTTTATTCTTATTCTTCTTTAGGTCACTATAGATTACACATTTTCTTACTTCTTGTTTTCCAATCCTGTATTCTGAGGATAAGGTGTGAGCTCAGACATGTCAGGGAATGCTGCTGGTGGAACCACTTCTGCATTTCAGTTGGACTCATTTTCATATGCTGTTTTGCAAAATGTGCTGGTCACACTTCCACCGTTTGATTTCTCTTACTCCCATTTTGTGATTGGGAGATAAAAATGTAAGTAAATTAACTTCCTTTAACTTCAGTTAGAGTGGGATTTTGCTCTTACCCCTTTCTCAAAATAAATTATGATGAGATTGTGCAAGTGTAAGCACCTGCCACCAAAGGACCAATGCTACAAAGCACTTGGCAGACAGTGATGTATTCCCAAAGAGTTACAGCAGGTCTTCTGGTCACCACCCAACTGAGCACACACAATCATAGAATGGTTTGGGTTGGAAGGGGTCTTAAAGATCATCTAGTTCCAACCTCTCTGCTGTGGGCAGAGACACCTTCCACTAGACCAGATTGCTAAAAGTCCCATCCAACATGGCCTTGAATACTTCCAGGGAAGGAGCATTCACAGCTTCTCTAAACAACCTGCTCCAGGGCCTTAAGCTGTTCCAGTGTGTCACCATATAACAACTCTCACTGTTGCCCTCTGTGGGAAAAGTTCTGGTTTTATGCATGCACATCTGAGGAGTGAATCTAATGATTCACATCTCAAAAAGTGTGTCTAGCTGGCCTATTTCAAAGCTATCTGTCTAAAATCTGTATGCTTCCATGCATCTCAGCATGCTCAGCAATACTCGCCATTTTTCTCTGTAATGGGCAAGATTGCTCACAGAATACAGTGCTTGAGGTAAAATTCAAAGCTCTGGGAAAGGCTACTTCACCATGGTATGGGCTAGCAAAAGTTGATGCTGGAGGTGTTTTCTCTCTGGAAAGGAAAATATTTAAGGAATGTGGTATTAGCTGCTAACTAGTTGCAAGCTTGTATGTGAAAGGGGCATGAGAATAGGGCTTGGTTCCGTTTTGCAGTGAGTGTGTTTTTGAAGTAGATTGTTTTAATCAAATAGATTCATATATATACATATTTTTTATTTTTTTTTGTCAGTGGAGGGTGGGATGCTGTGTAGTTACTTTTTTTGAGCATCCAGTCATGATCAGGAGCCAATTGTATTAGAAGTTACTTAAAGGCATAGAAGGCAGTTATCCTACCTGCAGAGGCTCAAAGCCCAAAGCACACAGAAAGCTGTTGTACTGGTAGGAGAAAAAGTCTGTTCTCTTAATACAATTGCTTTTTGCTTTCAGACTAATTACTTGACTTTTTACTGTAGTCTGAACAACCAACCAATTACCTTTTTTAACCAAATACTCAGCTACAATCATACAGCTAGGTTAAAAACTCTATTTATTTTGTATTTTTATTTTTGTCCCTTCTAAACAAGTAGTTCTTCTCAAAATAAATAAGGATTAGCAGCTGTACTTAAAATATATTCTGCTTAATGTGTGCTGTAATTGCTTTTGTTCCTCATCTCATCAAGTTGTTTTTTTAAAAAAACAACCATTCCAGTGAAAGTTCAGCCTCTTTAACCGTGGATATATTTCTCTCTTGTTCCATTAGGGAGCTGATCCAGCTTCAGTTTCTGAATATCCTAGAAGTGTCAGTGCACACGTCTTCTGTCAAGTTCAATTAAGAATAGCTCAGATAGGGGTTGAGTATTTTTCCATTGCAAATCATAACTTCTTGACCTTTTCAAAACTTCTTCTGCAGATGTCCCTGTGATGGAGTGTCGGACTCCACTTGGGCATCATTCGCTCGTTAATGCAAAAGAGTGTGACTGTGTCTTCTTTTACACAAGCAGCTTTGTTTTGTTTTCTCTGCTGTTATTTGAGTTTCATTATGGAGTGTGCATATGCTCAGATTTCCCATCTTGCAGCACAGCTGGCTATACCCAAGAGCGTGCAGTCTCAAGTTTGCAGCTAGCACTGCTGAGGAGGGGAGTGCACTGATGAGGAAAAAGGGAGGGATGCAGTAGTACAGTCTTAACAATGTGAAGGTCATGGATTTATTTTGTTGAGATATATATATCTCAATAGCTTGGTCAGACTAATAAGGGAGGGTTATTGCCATGTTGCAGTTAAGGTGTAATTGTGCTGTTTCCAGTAGATAATTACAGCTTATTTATGAACTGCCAAACCTGACCAATTTGCTTACTGAGACCCCTTTGGCAGAAGTAGTCATGAGTGTGTTATAGGTCAGGTATATTAACTTCTTCTGCACAATGTAATTATTCTGGGCCCCATACTATTTTGTTCTGATTATAGGTGCTAATAAGTATTGATATTAAAAGACAAAATATCACTGTAGCTGAGCTGAGCCCAGGCTCAACTCTGTGCAGGATGACATTAACAGCTGGCAAATGACAATATGTCTCCTGGATTCTTATATCATTGAAATTGCCCTGCATCTTGTTTGGCACAGTATAATTCCTGGTGTGCACTGCTACCACATACCTTCTGCTTTTGGGAAGGGATGCCCAAATCATGCTCAGATGGGAGGCTGCTAGAGATCTGCAGGTGCCAGCTCCTGGGGGCTCCTCTTGCCCCCAGACTGGTGAGTCTGATCCACATAGCCAAGATACAGATACAGACGAAGCCTTTTGCAGAAAGACTAATGTTAAAAGGGATGATTTGGGGGAGCAGCCAAAATGCCATGTGGGGCCTGATCTTCAAATCTGTGGAAACCTATGAAAGTCCTTTACTTTCATGCACAAAACATGTGATGTATACTTCTCTCAAATTTTGGAAACAAGACCAAAAAGACAAACCCCAAAACCACATCTGCGTGTTCTGGCTACAGCCTTTTTACAAGGCATTTGACCATTTAGCCTCAGTTAGGATCTCTTTGAAATCACTGTCTAACTTCACGTTGCCTGCATTTTCTCTCAATCTCCAGTCTCAGCTGTTGATGAAAGATACAGTAAATAATGCTGGACACTTGAAAAACACAGATTAATTGTATGAAAATGTCGTACAGGTCAAGGGGGATTGTGTTTCATGTTATTTACTGATACAGGGCAGCATCACCAGTGGAATTTTTACATCCTATACTCTAATGTAGTCATTCATTTGGCACTCTTTAATGGAAAACATGGAGCAATTATATGCAGACAATGCTGTAATGGAAAATAATTGAAGACAGACATGGTTTGGGTTTTTGTTTTGTTTGTTGGATTTTTTTAAACAATGCATGCCAGATCCTGCATGCAACAATCCTTTTTTTTTCCCCCAGCATAAATGCAGCCAATGCTTGAGCCACATATGAAACCACAGTTCTGAGGCTCTAACTTCACAGCCAGCTAGAAATGACCAAAACAACATCTGCTACAGTTAGAATTTGAAAGTGCTTTTTAACTTTGTAGAGTTGCTTTCTCTGCTCAAATCACCCTCAGTAGAGTTAATGTTTTGTAACTGTTTTATCTGAGTAAATGGAAAACTTGATGGTTTTCTAAATTTCAGCAAAGAATTTGTGTGAGAATCCATCACACAAAAATGGATGAAGTATATGTATGCATAAATCTGTGTGTATGTAGTATCTGGAGCATTTCTTGTTATGTCTTCCACAGTGTTGTAGCAGTTAAAGCAAGCTTCTTTTGAGTCAGTGTACACTCAATGTTCCCTTGCTTTTTATGGTTTTAAACGTCAGTGTTTACCTCTGCATAAGTGAAGCTGTCAACACAGCGCTTCTAATATTAATGTGACATATATGCCTATTCTTGTTGCTCTTCTTATTATTAGTAGTAATCATAATATTTGAGTTATGGTAGTACCTCAAGGCCCAGCCCTTTTCTCACCAAGGTTCTACAAAATAGAAAAAAGAAAGGGTCCCTTCCCAGACAAAAGATCAGTTGAAAATCAGGCATGGAGAGGAGAAACAGTGTCAGCAGGTCAGAAGAAGAGCTGAAGTGATGGTGATGATGCTACATAACAGAGGAATCAGAAATAATCAAGTTTAATTGATTTGGATGCTCAAATACATTTCAATGCTCTTGCACATGTGTGTGGAGCAATGTGGCTGAACCTCTGGTACTTGGATTGATCTCACTCAGTACCTCAGGCTGAGGTACTTTGCAGCCATGGCCATGAACCAATTAAGTAGATCAGCAACTTTTAGGAGTCATGTACATCCCCTTGTTCACTGTCAGTGGGAGCCCAGAGAAGGTTTGTAGCAATAGAAGTTGTCAAGAGTGCATGAAAAACAGAAGGATGGGTCTTAACCCTTTATATACTGACTTAATGAGGAGTTATATTGGGTAATGTTTTTATTCAGTTTATTCAGATAACTCTCATTGTTATTTTGCAAACTACCCTGGGCTACAAGGCATAGTGGTTCACAGCCTTGTTCACAGAAGATAAGTGATTGCTTTAATCTTAGTTACCCATGAAGGCCCTCAATTATCTTGCAGGGTCCTATGTGGTGGCTTGATGCTCATGTTGTTATGAGAAGGTTAAAAACCTATTCTTCTAAGCACCAAAAATAAAGATTTATAGCAGAACCAGAGCAAAGACCTCTTCTAACATGAAGAAAGGCCTAGGAGAAGTATCTGCTGGTGTAGTTTTTCTATCTGTTTTCCATAGTTTAAAGTTGTATGATTCCATCAAATAGCAAAAAACTGAGACATAATAGATTTTCTTTCTTGTACTAAATCATTCATTCTCATGTTGCAAAGTTGTCACATTGGAAAAAGTTTCTGTGTCTTTTTCCTTATTGATAAAATAGGACAATTTCCATGGGGAGGTCAGAAGTTGTGGGAAAGGTACAATAGGAAAGGCTTTGAGGCAAAGTGCTGTTTGATCACTATGCCTTACTGCTGCTGAGCCTTTTCTTTAAGCACACAAAGAATACTTGTATGGCTGTGTTTTAATTATATAACTATTATGAACAGCATGATGAAACAAATGTATCTGCTCTTCATTGTCATGGGATTATAGGAATTGTGAGCAAGCAGGGATTAAGAAACCTTCAAGTACTCTACTTGCACTGCTGTGTATTGGTGGAAATGAAGGGAGGAAGGCCTACATCTCCTATAATGACATATTAATAAATTACAGTGTAATTTTGAGGAGGTGAATTTATGGGGTTTTTTCCCTCTTCAAAAGCTGAGTTGCACCCAACTATTTAAGTGGAAAATATAGCTTTGTCATGCCTAAGTGGCACAGTTCCAGTGTGCTAATGATACAGTTTTAAATTCTGCGTAAGTCAAAGATGCAAATAAGTGAAGATGGGTTATATTAGAAGTTTTTTTAAATAGTTGTACGTGGAAATGGATCACAGTTTGCAGCTGACTCAGGAGTGCTATGTCCATCTGTCCTCCTTGCCAGAGTGATAATGGAAGCGATTAGTGAATTGCCAACATGGCAAGTAACAACCTCCCTGGTGGCATTGGCTTTGATTGATTTTATGCAGCAGTGAGAGGCTCCGTGTCTCATGCCCAGAGACTCCACATCCAGGATCAGAGGCTATGGGGATGGGAGGGCAGAAGCAGTATGATGTCTTCATTACTTAAAGGAGAAAAGCCAATTGTGCTGAACACCAGTGCTGTTCCCCCAGCTGCCATTGGCATCAGCTCCTGAGACACAGGATTGCCAAGTCTCTTGTCCAGTATCTTCTGTTCTGGCAACTGGAGCCATCAAGAAAAATGAAAAGAAAAAAAAAAAAGGTTAAAGTAATTATAGGAGTGACAAAGGAAGACAATTTTAGGGTCTGGTTCTCCAGTTAATATCAACTCCCTGTGAATGGCAAAGATTTCAACACTTCAGCAGGATTATTTATGGATTGGACTCTTACAAGATGGCTTGGTAATACATCGATTTGCTATTAAACAAATATGAGTGTGGATATTTGTATGTATATGTAGCCAAATTACCTGGAGGTGCATGGGATTACCCAAATATATAAAATAGGAAATCTCTCTGCAGTTATCAAGAGATTATAGCTGTACACAGCAATGTCTCTGTAGTGTCTAGGTGTACTTCTCTGCTCATTAGGGGAAAGACAGTATCTCTCTTCAGCTTTCTCCACTGGTTCTTTCCACACTATAAAGCAATGGCTCTAGCCTACAGCTGTCAGAAGCTTTTTTCTCTCTGTCCTCATTCAGCCTTCTCAAGGTTTTTGAGGACATATATGTGATGGCTGAAACTTGTAGGAACTAGGTGTTTTCAGAGCCTGACTTAAAGCTGCAATATCCATATCCCTGCCTCCAAGAAACTGCATGATCCTGAAACTGCCTGGTTTTCATTGAAATATCTTCTCATAACAGCCGTTGAAAAGAGACCCTGCTCTCAATCCCTGAAAATAAGGCATTAACACTTCTGAAGGTCTCTTTAGCAGTGTAATAAGCTTGGTACATTTCAGGCCTGGAAGTTATTTACAAAATTTTTATGGAAAGCCAAATACATCAATAAGCACGTTGAAAATACCTACTGGGACAGTGGATTATAGGGTAACTGAGAGTGCTGAGCTTCAGAATTATGAAAATACTTTGAACTGAGCAAATGATGAATGTGATACCCTATTATGCAGTTTAAGCTGACATACATTTATATAAGCTCATTTAATATGATATCATTTAATACAGTATGCTGAAAATAAGCAAGTAAATAATTTTCCTGTATATAAGTGAAAGTGCTCTTTTTTCTTTTCATAATCATGCTATCAGAGCACATTTTATGTTGTTGACTAAAATTTAAAAATATAATTTAAAAAAAAGGGAAAAATGTTGAAGCAATTCAAATGTTAAAGGTATCTTCCCAAATTGTCTGTTATTTTAACTTAAAAGGAAAAATAAGATCTCTCTCCCTCTCTTCTTTCCTTTTTCCTTCACCCTCCCTCTGATGTAAGGGGAAATGGAGTGGAGAATAAGCACCTCTCAGTTTTTAGGGCCTCAACTTCAAAAAGTCAGCCTTGACTGGTCACACTTTCTTTTGCTTCATGCTGAAAAGTGAGTGTGTGTTCTTTCAGCACCCAACCCTGACTGGGAAAAGAGATGGTCTCTCGGGAACAGTTTTCTTCTTGACTTGCCTGTAGCATGATCCAGCTGCTGTCTCCAGGGAGTCATGTGCAGGGAGACTTGGAGGACAGACTGTGCCCCCTGGGACACGTGTCAGGCTGAGCTCACCCTGACCCACCTCAGCTCAGGACTGAAGGGCGGCCAAGAGCAGGATTAGAGCCAGGCGGCTCCTCAGGGATATCTCTAACCACTGCAGGATGTTTCCCGTCTCCTCTGCAAGTGGGGCGATATTGTGTGTTTAAAGATCTGAAGTGCCTGGCGTCGTAACGAGAGCAGAAGCATCCAGACAAACCGGAGTTGGTTTTGTGGCTGGTGCTGTTTTCAAATTAGAAAAACAGTCAAGGGCTTTCGGATAAGATGTGCATGTCAAAAAGCAATAAAGAAAACAACTGGTCTTAAAAGCTAATCGCCATGCACCGTTGAGATTGGGACCAAAAAATGTTAGCTAATATTTTAAATGTGAGTGAAGGGTCAACAGATGAACCATATTGTAAACATACATGTCAGCAGCAGGGCAGGGTTGAAGATAAAATTGGAACCATGTGCTTCTCCATTTCTCATAAGGCACAGAGGTCGTGACCCCAGCGGCTTAAAAGTCCCTCAACAGGGAAAAATATAATAATGTCATATGTCACGCAGGGAGATGCTGTGCTTATTAATTTTGTAAGGTACATACAATTGCTAAGAATAATGTTTTGTACTATGAAGGAGAGAGTCTCTTTTAAGAACATCTGGTTTTTATCAAATAAAACTACTCTTGAATCAGGTCTTAACACAATACATGGAAATATAGTTAGAACTTACAATGAACTGTAACTAATCCCACAAACTGAAGAATCAGCACAAATCACTAAATATGATATTTAGAGCAAATGAATACAGTCATCTGATAAACTTTGGAACTGCCTCATTACTGCCATTTATTCAGTCATTAAAGAGCTGTACCCAAGTTAGCATCTACACCGTTTCCACCCTAATACCTTAGGAAGCTGCAGGCTTTTTCTTTCCTTTTTCTTTCCCCTATAATAAGTTCTACACATTTCTTTCCATGGTGCAGTTAGGTGGTCATTGTGCTGGTTTTTAAGTTAGAAAGGGAAGCATGGACTGACCATTGAACCAATGCAATCCCCCTCTATCAAACCCCAGGAATGGCAAGCTGGTGCTCTGAAGGTAGAAGGCACTGTTGTATATATGGCAGCTTCATGGACGATTTAGTGATGGCAATGGCAGTGTGCTGTCACAGAGAGGGAAACCCTCGTAGTTCCTACTGAGAGCTTCAGCAAGTTCTCATCCCAAGAAACATGTATGTGGGCTGTAAATTGTTCAGGAGTGATACTTTCCTGGATTACCAAATATTCATGGGTCTTTCCCCTGAAAGAAAAAAAAAAAAAGAGAGAGAGAGAAAAGGTGGGGTTTAGCATTTACTGTGTATTTATTCTTAGTGTCCACCAGAGGAGTAAAGAGGGAATGGAGAGAAAAAGTTCCTGAGTTCTGGCCTTTGCTTTGGGTGATTTTTCACATCATGGTAGGAAAATCTCTCTTGCTTTCTCCTAACACTAAGATGAAACATAGCTGTTTCAAAGCATATCTCTGAGTATAAACTAGCTGCAGCTTCTCTGGTTCTTTGAAGATTCAAAGACGTATTTTTGGTATAGAGACATGTCACAAAATGCCAGGGCCCTCTTGGCCTTTCCATTGCTTGGGGTACTGTGATTCCAACCTCATTGTCTTCTCTTCCCAAACCAGACTTCTCTCCCTCTCTTCTACTTCTTATCAATATTCCACTTGTATTTCTTGTCTGCCAGATAGCTGTCTGGTTTATCTCCCTTTATGTGCATTTCAAAGCTGAGGCTCTGAAATGTCTGGGATGAAAATTGCCCTCAAAGGAGCCAAAGTGAGGACGGAACTGAATGTTCTACTTAATTCAGATGAATCCATGCTAAACCTGTTTTCAAATGTTTTCTCAAATGCAATTATTGAGTGCTACGCAAGCCAAAAAGACTTGTCTGTTGACTTTTTTTCCAGTCCCTGTGTTTATGGATATGCAGGTCTTTCATAATGGTTTGTATTCAGAAACATCAGGCTAGAAGAAACCACCTTCTACCTTTGAGGTTGATCTCCCACTGTTGCAACCATGAGACAGATGCCCAGTTCAGGAGTGCACAGACCTTCTGTTCTAGTAATCACAGCACACAAAGTACTACTTGTTAGCCTTAAAAAATACAGATTTATAGTGGAATGTCAAGAGCCATGCTATAGTGTGCCATAGGAGCATAACAGGAGAGATCAAGGGCATTGCAAAATGAGATTGTGTGGAAAATACAACTCCCAAGTGAAAAAAAAGCTGACTAATAACCTTTGCTTCTGAGGAAAGAGGGAAATCCAGTGAGGAACCTGCCAGTGTGACCTGAAGGAAAAAATCTGTGCTGTTTTTTAAGTGCCAGTGGCATGTGCCAACTTGATGCTGAAGAGAATGTAATGGCATGAAGTGTGAGTGTGTCTGCATTTTACTGCCAGTATTCAGTTGTTCAGCAGAGGGAGGAAAATACCAGAAACAAGGGCATCAGGGTGATTAGTTCTTCACAAGGCATGAAAGTTTTGAAGTTAATTTCGTATAACTACACTACAAACAGAAATACATTCCCCTTTCAAACTCCTTTGTATTTACTAATACACTGGATACCTACAGATGTGCATCAGAAATATACTTTCTGGGAATTTCTCCCTATAAAGTAATCATTCCCTTCCCTAATCCCCTCAAAATCCATCTGAAAGCCATTTAGGCAACCTGTCACCATGAGCCTCATGTGTAAGCAGCTTACAGAATTTCACTCTTCAGACAGCTAAAAACCTTTTTCTAACTTCAGACTACATTTATTCACGACCATTTTATTGCAATTTGATCGTATGCTCTATGGTCACAGTTATACAGGGCCGTGATTCCTTTTCTCTGCCTTTGCTTTATGAGGCTGAACAAGTCAACTTCTTCTCTTTTCCTGTCACAGGATGCCTTTTCTCTCCTTTAATAATGTCTGTAATCCTTCTTTGAAACATAGTTTCTTCTAAAATGCTGTGGTTGTTCTTAAGATATTTAGAAAAAGGGTATCTGGGGAACTTGGGACTTGAACATTGAGTAAGTTGTCCGTGTACATGTGTTAAAACATATAAATTATGCACTCTCGCATGTATCTCTATGCATGTATTTTAAAATAAAAGTATCAGGGTTCAGGATCTTGCCAAGCTCCTACCCTTGTGCTTGGGCTGGATGTCTTGGAGCCCTTCTCAGTTTAAGTAGCAAGATGGAAAGTGCATCACAAAGACAATCAAAACATATCTAAATACAATAAACAATAGCTACCTCCTCTTGCCTTCTGAGAATTGTGTAACCTGACCTAGTTACGTTTTTAGAAAGCTGGTATGTGCCCCTACATGTATGGCTTCCAGCATAAAGAAACCGTAGAACCAGGCATGTTGTTATCATGTCACTTTTCATACTCCAGTCATATTAGGGGATTTCGTAAATCAGAAGGATCTTAGTCATATTTTAAACATTGTCAAAAACACTTAACTCTGTTATGCCATTCTAATTTTAATTTTCCTTATTTAAGCCTCTTATAATTGCATACGGCTTAAATGCTCATATAGCTGTCAGTACTTTCCCCTGATTGCATTACCTGCAAATTCTTGATAGAAAGCTGTGCACTGAAACTACTGTGTTGTGGAAGACTTAAAAGGGTATTTTGGATGACTTCTCCTGGGTCACCTTGCTATGGCAGTCAGCAGTTACTTAAGATACCAGTCTTGTATTTTAGTAAATGTTACTGTATTCTTTTCTGTATGTATTTAAAGGCTATCCAAATTTTGGGCCTGATTCTGCAGTCACATGTGCATAAGCCTGCATGTATACATATGCAGAGCTTCTTTGACTCTAGGAGTGCCTTGAGCAAACAGCAGTTCTATAATCTTGATTAAATTTAATAGCCAAAAGAAGAGGCTAACCACAAATCAGTGATGGTGAAATATAAACCTTGCCCACCCCACAGAAATAAGAGGATTCTGTATTCCCATACCCTACCCCAATCATACTTAGATCTGTTTGAAAGCCAAACCAAATTGTAAATGAATCCAAAACCAAACCGCAAATTGGCTTCTGGCACTTTAGATGCTTTTATTTAGGTGCCACCCAGCTATGGAGGCTCCACAAAACCAAACTGGTGTCATTATCATCCTTTATTCTACTTCTAAGACTTGTTTCTGGCACCATCTAGGGCAATTTGAAGCATAATTAACATTGAAAGGCAATGAAATTTTGACTGAAAATGGTGTATTACTGTGGGCCCACAGCTTTTATTTCCTGGATAGTATGTCAGACTTTTTCATTAGAAAGCCATTTTTTCTTCTTCTAACTCTCTTTAGGGTTTTTCCTTAGACACTGGTCTTCAGAAATGTCTTATGTTCAAGCCCATCTACATAGGTATTTTTGACTTGAGAAAGATTAGTATGTCTTCCTAGTTCCTGAGAAGGCTGTCACAAAAATGGCTCTCCTTTGAAAGTCCACATTTGTTTTTTTCACTACTGGGTTCAAGCTGCTCCAGATAAAGAATTACCAAAATCCAGATTCTTGGAGATAATAGAAAGTTGTGTTAGTGAATGTTTCAGTAATGCGGAAGAAAAAAGGGTGAGCACTGCAACATTCTTGGGTATGCAGTTTCAGCTGAGATGTAAAGGTTTGGATTATTGTTTTTGACAGCCCTGATGTTTTTACCTTGGCATTGACTCCCTATTCTTGCGTCTCTTTGAGCTCCAGGTCTGTAGGAACCACTGCCTTAGCTGAGGCAAGTTACTATTGCTAGCAGCTTATTCCTATCCCCATGAGGATTTGCTTCTAAACTGAAAAAGCACAGCCCCAGAAGGTTGTTGACTCTTGGCCTGTTGACTCTGAAATGGGACAGTGGAGCAGTGTGGCTGTAGTGGAGACAGGACAATAAGGGCAATACTGGTTTCATCAGAGTCACTGGCAGATCTTATTTACTTCAGCAGGGCAAAGGACTCAACCCAGAGGGAAGGTGATTCATCTTGACTCTTTGGGTATTTTACGTTAAGTGTTGATCTCTGATCTATAAGTCTAGACTCAATGGCCAGGGGAGGGAAGAAGGCATATCTAGTGCATGATGCATCTCATTCTAAAATAGACATCTAAGATAGATTGTGTGCACTACAATCTCGCTGCCCATTTCTCTCTGCTGATTATAAAAAGCATTAGTATGACTAACTCCAAACTCACATCTGTGTTGACACTTAGAGAAAAATCATCTGCTGCACAGGACTGAAATGGCATGGGAAAAAGTCCCACCGTAGCATTTGGGTGGAAAGTCACCTTATCAGTGTTGTTACCTTATGGACAACAATACAGTACATACAGTGATATTCTGCAACATTCCTCTTTATGAGACTCAGGAGTGACTCAGAGATAAGGATTGTTTGTGGTTCCTAACCCCTCCGTTTGCACGTTCCCCTGTGCTGGTAAGCGGGAGGAGATGGGAGGGAGTAAGGCATGTGGAATTGGTCTTTGTGCCTCTTCCTTTGTGTCAAACTCTTTTTCATTTAACTCTTATCCTAATGTTATGTTTCCCCATTTTCAAATGTTTAGAATTTAACATTGCAGCTTCCAATCATGAGTGCCATTCCCTCCCTCAATTCTAAGTAAACTAATGAAAAAAATAATTATCTCCATATAATGCACAGTATAGCGGTAAAGTTGTACTAGAATATCTATTTGGATATTCTTTCAACAGGTTTTTAAGCAATTGCTCTTAGGTGTCATGGTTTTACAATGACGGGCTTTTGTACAAAAATGAAAATAGTGCTTTTTACATTTCTAATTCTTTTTTGCTCAAGCATTTAGAAACTTCATTTTTTAATGTGTGAGATAAAAAGTTGATAGTAGTTTACCATCCCCAAGGCTTTAGAAGACATCAGGGTATTTCACTGATGTGATGCCTGTGGATTCAGAGACACTTTGTTATTATCTAGCTGTCAGGTTCTGAGAATTTCTGGTTCAGAAGAAGAGCTTGCCACAGCACCATCAGGTGCCCTTCAAGTTTTATTTCCAATTTCTCTTTTGTCTCTTTATGTGAGGCATCTCCAATTATAAAATGAACTTTCATGTCTGAAATTTCTTATGGCATAAGGGAGGAAGATGCCTGATGTTCTGTCTGCTCTGCACAGCATCATTTGGGGGGATATTGCCAGATTCAACATACTTAAGGCCTGTGTACAGGATGTGTGCTGCTAAAATTTGCTCTGCTTTTAGAGGAAGAATATCTGCAAAAGCAGTCTGACATGAAAGAATTTTTTAGGTAAATAAAGGAGTGATTTAATTTTTACTGTGCAGACGAAAGTACAGTTTGCAACAGAATTTTCTCTTGCTCTGTGCATTTTGAAATGCTCAAGGCTGCTGTATTCCTACTGCTCAGCACCCAGGTTTCTTTGCTGGAAAGCACAGGGATCATTTTCTGGGTTTCATTTTCAAACCATAGTGAAGCTGAAAAAGCAGTGGGAGCTGGATATGAGTGAAAATTATGAAGACCAGACAATACTCCCAGCAGACAGAGCTCTGTGTGGTAGAAGTGATGGTTCAGATCGCTTGGTAAATACTTAGAACTACTACTACAAAACAAACACTGGGATTAATCAGCAGAAAAGTCCGCAGGTCGAAAACTGTGAATGAGCAACTGTAGAAGGATTTTCAGAACCACTTCAGTCTGTTGATGTATCTCACCATAAAGTCTTTCCATATTCATATTTGTTTTTTGGCTGAAGAAGCCAAACAGTGGTCTGGCTGCTAGTACAAAGTGTTCTGTCTCCCTTCCCCTCCTGCCTTCCTGTATTGCCATGACTCCAAAGTGAGGGAGGAGTCCTGAGACTGAGCAGAATCAAATGCAGGTGGGGATTGAATGCTAACCAGCCAAGACAAACAGTGCTCATGCTGCCTTCTGCCTTTTTTATTTTTCTTTTTTTTCCCCCTTCCCCTGACTTGTCCTACATTTGAAGCTCTCAGCCTGTTTGTAGCTGCTGGTGCATGCAGTGATACTGGTTGCCACAGCACTGCATCTTCCTGTTGCAGGCAAATACAGGCTCTTGTTTCTTTTACATTCTCTCCTCCCCCTCCACAAACCTTTTTCCCCCAGTGGTTCAGTTTTAAAAGGGAAAAAAAAAAATGCAGTGAATAATAGATCTGTGCAAAAAGCCCGGTAACAAAGCCAGGAGAAACTTGGCCAGCTTTCAGCTTTGTTACAGACTCAAAGCTCAGTCCAGGTGTGTGGAAAATTTTGCGACTGTTTTTCAGACTGCTAAGCAAAACTGGGCCCTCTTGCACTCAGACTGGAGATGATTTCTGGAGTCACATGGCAGCATGAGGAAAATCCAGCTCCCACATGGTTTGTGGGTCAAAACCTCAAACTGAAACCAAGGGACATCCAACCCTCCACACACAAACCCAACCAAAGCAGAAGGTTTACACAAAGGCTGTGTCTCACAGTGCTGAATTTGACAGATCACTAATTTTTTCCCTGTAAGCCTCAATTTTTAATTATAAAAATCTGATTATTAATTTTTTTGCCAGAAAATTATACTGAAATGTTGTGCCTGAAATGCCATTAATCTCTTACATCATCCAAAGACATATGGTGAAAATGTTAAACTGTAGCAGCAAGAACTAAAACTAATCGCATCTTCTGTTGGCTAATTTGTTCCTTTAGGCAGCATTTTGCCACATGATCTTTCTCTTGGGCCCAGCTCTACCCCTGCAAGGTCTGTCTTTCTGGTTATTGAGTTTAACTATGCACTGCAGAAAGTAGCTTCACTGGGTCCCAATAGCAGTGGATACAGAGGCACAGCTCCTGGAGTGGTATGTGTGCATGTAACAAATACAACCCTGCAGTCACTTTTTATATGCTCTAATGTAAACATCAACTTGTCTACCAGGTATTCTCTAAGCCAGCAGTAGGTGACTGCTGTTGGAGAGACTTGCCGTGCTTTTTCACAGAGGATGGTTGTCCTTCATCTCTTTGTTGCCTCCTTAAATTTAAAATGCGAGTCATAAATTCTGAAAATATAAAACACATACTGGCACTTTCCTTGTTTCAATGGCACAGGATGGAAGTGGAGTCATTCAGACATGGTCTGTGAGTGGTGCCTCCCATCTGACATCCTGCCCACCCATCCTCTCCCTGCTCCTGCTCAGGAGCTCTGCACAGCTCCCTGCCAGCTCACCATGGTATCTCAGCCACTCCCCAGGCAAGATTAAATGAAGTTGAGGATCACCTTAGAAAAACAGAAGGCATTATCAGGTTGTGTTTTTTTAGCTGTGATCCTCAAAAAGCCTCACAGGCTTTCTTGTCATCAGCTAGGAAAAAAAACCCTTCTGCCATCATAAGGTACTTGTTGAGAGGTGATAGAGGATTTAACTTCTGTGGGTGCAGAGGAAAACTTTTGCCAGCACTGAAGCAACATCCAGCTCCCATGCCAGCAAGAAAATTCTCCCCATAGCCAGCACTCACAACCAGCTCAACATTTCTCACTAGGACTCAGACCCCAGCTGCATTTTGGGCTGCAGGCAATTATGGGATATGGTTGTTCCTCCCCTTTATCTCCTAGCTGCATAGCGATGTATAGATTAAAATCTGTGTCTTTCATGTTTTGCTCTGTGAAATACTGCTCAACACATGACCACTCATTTTCTGCATTACTAAAGGTATTCATGTGCTTTAAAAGTACCTCTGAAGTGGAGCACAGAATGCCCAGCCTGAAAGTGCAGCAGTTGCACTGTATGTGTTGCACACGAAGAGAAGGGTTTTGCTGCCTTCTAGCAAGTGCCAAAAACAGTCCTTTTAAAAAGAATTCAGGAATGTCTAGTGATAGCCTAATATGCTGCAAAGATTGCAACACTAACTGGCAAAGAGTAGAAGAAATAAAATACTGTTAATTGGGAGCCAAAGATCTTTTGTAAACTCTTACTGTTGCTTTTGCCATGCTCAGTGGAACATTGGGATGGGTAGTCCAATGTACAGTGACACACAGACATAAACTTCTCAACAAGTCATGCTTCATGCTACCAGTACCCATAACTGGGATTCTTTTTGGCTTATCATATCCTGGGTTAATACAGTTGTTCTAAATCTTGTTTAGGTTTGTTCTGCTTGCTCAATTTGGGAGAATTTAACTTGTCAGACTTTATAACAGTGAAGATCCTCTTTCTTGCTTCACAACTTACAACAGTGGGATTGCAAAAACCCTAGGGAGAAAGTCAATTAAATGAGCAATGAAAACACTCCTAAGGATATTAAGAATTTGGATTTTGTTTGCTTTTTGCTTTTAACAAAAACCTACTGTCAATTTGAGTGCTAAATTACTTGATATTGTTTAGTTTTTAAAAATTAATGGTAATTCTGCAGTGTAGGTCTCGCTGATTGCCTTGGTGCTTTAGTTCAGAGCAGGAATGCACTTTTGAAAAAATCATCTGACAATCCTCATTTATTACAGGGTTGGGTTTTTTTGAGAGCAAAAGAACATGAGGCAGCAATGAATGAAATCAAACTGTACATATATGCTACAGGAATACACTTAGCACACTTTTGCCCCTAAGTGGTATTCCCTCCCTGGGTCCAGAGTAGAGCTGGTGTGGAGCAAACCCACCTCCAGAGGCATGTAGTGGTGATGGTGGCTCTGCCACACCAGCCACTCTGCTGCAGAGATCTCCCTCACCTCCACTCCCTCACTTGATGATGCAGAGACAGCTGCTGACTCCCAAACTCAGAAAAGTCCTGTTACCTTTTATTCTGCACGAAATGAGAATGCTCACTCTGAAGAGTAAGAGGAGAGGGTACATATATCTGTGTCTTGTTTTGTCAGGTCGTTGACCACACTGGAAATCTAAACCAATTCCACTTCTGACATAAAGCACTTCTGAGTAGGATGAGTCCAGGCTTTGGTGCCATCATGACTCAGGTCCCTATTTATCCTGAGACATGAGAGGGGATGTATTGAACTGAAAGGAAATCCATCCAGGTGACTGTTCTACCTGCAGCAGTGAGCAGCATGGAACAGAGCAAGCCTACGTGAAACATTTGAACTCATTAGAATATATGCAATTTTTTGTGAGGTTCTGGGGAAGCAATTGTTAATTGACTTCTACTAAAATTGTGATGTAGAATAATCATTTTTGTGAACCTAGTAGAAGACATGTATCCTGGAATACAGTGAACGTCCTTGCAGTCTGGTATTTGTGACTTCCCATCAGATTACAGTTCAGTTATTCCACATGAAAAATTATGCCTTAATTGTAAAACAGTTCTTTTAACTCTTAAAAGGTGGAAACTTTATGGTCCTACGTCTGCTGAATGTTTTTATGAACATATGATATAGAAGCAGTTAAAGTGCACTTGGCCTCTCTAGTGAACCTGATATAAGAGTAAAACACTGGAAGGCAAAGGGTGCCTCAGTCTTTGGCCAGGCAAGTTTATATGGTATTTGGGGTCTACTGAAAGCAGGCATTTTCTCTAGTCCTCAGGGTCAGTATATTTTAATGTGACTTTCTGTATAAAGCCACTCTGAAAAAAACGCTTTGCACCATACTTGGCTGCTGCCCATCCAGTGTTGTGATATTCAATGTGTCCTTGGGAAGTACAGCAACGATGACACACATCTGTGCCGTGCTGGGGAACTTCTGCTGTCTTTGTAGGAGTAAATACACGGGGTAGTTATGGAGCAGTGAGTTGTGTTAAAGTTCTTGAAGGCTCAGCAAGTGATTTAATGGTCACAGCTGTTTGTTTGCAGACAGGATTTGGACAAGTGGAAATATACTGACCTGTGATCTGAGATCTGCTTCAAGCTCTACAAGCTCTTCTATGTGACCTTGGGCAAATCACTTCTCTGCTTTCCCTCCTTCTATCTGTCTTATCTATATAGTCTCTCAGGAAGCTCCCAAAAAGAGAGACTGTATGTTACTCTCTGTTTGTACAGTCCTAGCACAACAGGGCCCCAGGCTTCCTGAAGTCCCAAAGATGCTGTTGCAACACAAGTTGTAAATGTTAAAGAGGTGTAAGAATCTGGCCCCGCTCACCATCATCACCATCTGTTTTCCTATGACAAATTAGTAGTATGAAAGCACACAGCTGAGTGATTAGAGCTGTGACCATTCACTGGACTCCCTGGGTTCTGCTCCTGGGTTTGGCACTGCTGTGCTTTGTAACAAGAGCTCTTTAAAAATTTTCCAGCAACATGCTGTTGGTTTTGCTTCCTTAGAGTGTCAAATTAGTAAAAACTGAAAATAAGGAGGAAAAAAATAATCAAGACCATGCCAGCTTTAACAAAGTTTTACTGGGAAGATGATTCAGGGGCCCAGACTTCCTGGACTTCTGGAATTCCTGGAAAAACAGAAAGCAAGTGACCTCCTCACCTTTTCTAGAGGAGCCAGTAGTATTCACATGCACTAGAGGAGGCTGTGGTTGAAATGTCTGGTCCAGCAAAAGTTTTGCATAAAGAAGAGGTTGTGGTACTTGGTAATGTTATGGTGGCTGGAGTCATCACCTGGAGTGCTAAAAGGTTGGTTCTTTCTTGGAACTCCACAGATGGGGGCCTGGCTTCCCCACTTCTTGATAACTTTCTCACTACTAGATTCTGATGTCTCAGGTAGAAAGGGATTGAGGTTTTCTCTGTGGATTTATGCCCACAGATTTGCAAGGTTATGAGGTTGTCCACAATGAAAAGGAAAAAATGAAAAAATTCTGTTCTGAACAGATAGGAAAACCATTTGCTTCTCAGCTCCTTGTGAAAGCAATTTAATGTCTTATTGTCTTTGTGTGTCCTCTAGTAAGTGGTACACTGGTACTTTTAAATAACTTCTGTAACATGCTTTGTTATGTTTAACAAGCATGATCACTTCTTCTTTGGGTTTGGTACTTCATCTCATCTGGCTGCAGGTGTGGGAAGGCAGCTGTATACAGGTGCTTTGTGCCCTAGAGATTGGGCATCACATGGAGCAGGCACTGGGCAGCTTCCTCTGACCTCATCTGCAGCAGCAGCTAAGATGTTGGCTTCACAAACATTCATTAGCTTTTGATTGTGTTTCCTCCACACAGCACTTCCCTGTAGTGATATAATCAGCTATGCTGATTTTCTGCACCATTCCGGACACTCCTGGAGAAAGGGATTCCTCCCACTGGACAGGGAATGCAAGCAGCAAGGAAGTATGCACTGCTGCTCCGGCATGTAACTCTGTCAGGACGAAATATTCTGAAATCTTATGAATTTGATTAATTCTTTACACAGGAAATTTTAAAATATACCCTGCTATAGGTCAAATTGTTCTTGGCTTCTCTTTAGTAATTCCCCATTATTTGCTGGAAATTATGTCATCCAAAGGACTGAAACAAATTGATCATGGGAAGTCTACTTTAGTCATAAAACTACCATATTTTGAGTCTTACATACTGGATGAGGCAATGATTGGTGATGATGCTTGTGTTAATCAAGCCACTGAATTACTAAATTATTTCCATGTTTTTTATTCCACTTTTCTTAGAAGAGGTTTCTTTGACAAGCAGGTGTTTCTTTCCAAGATCATAATCAGTGCAGAAACATAGGGTAGCTTGGAGCTGTCACATTTCCACCAAAAGTATTTCATTACTACTATGTTTATGTCTGTGTCCATTTAATGAGATTTCTATAGATCATGAGACCCACTTAGTATGTCCTTAACCCCATAATGATAGGAAATGGTACTCCTGACTGCCAGACTGATTTCCCTCATGAGGGTCATAATGTTAAAGTTTCCTGTCCAAAACTAAGAGCCATATGTTGCCACATGGAACTGCCATCGGTTGCTTGAATGAGTCAGTGCCCTGAATTTTATGACAACTGGAATGGCTACTATGGTTGAAATTAAACTTTTTGAGTTCAGGAGTTGCACTCACAAAGAAGGCCAGTGTCTGAAGTGATGTGGAGCATGCCAATGTAGAACTGAGCTCATTTCCTAGCTTGGATCTGTCATTTCTTCAGGAAGAGGATCTGTTCCTCCTTGCCTGGAGGAAGCAGGCTTATTAACTGTATTTCTTCACTGAAAAGGTTGTCAAGTATTGGAACTGGCTGCCCAGAGAGGCGGTGGAGTCACCATCCCTGAAAATGTTCAAAAAATGACCGGACATGGCACTTAGTGCTGTAAGTTAGTTGATACGGAGATGTTTGGTCAAAGGTTGGATTTGATGATCTTGGAGGCCTTTTCCAACCTTAATGATTCTATGATTCTGTGAAAATACTCAAAACCTTGAGCTTCAATGATGCCCAAGTCACTTTGGTTACTGAATCGTGCAGGACATAATTTAATAAAACCTACCACTACTGGCACTATTTGCACAGAGAGCAAAGAGAAAATTTATTCATGGGAGAGATTTATCCCCCTTTATTTGCATTATTATCAAACTGAGATATTTCAGGATGAGGCAGATATGGGGGAGTTGTTTGATTTGGGTTTTATTTTGCTTTTTATCTCTCCATGCTCAGGCAATTTTGTGAGCCTACAGCTGTAGTTCCAGGAGGAAACAGGTGAAATGGAAAGTAAACTGTCAAGTAATGTAAAGTTAGCACAGCACTGTTTTCCAGCCCCAAAGCAAGAATCTTGAGAAACAGGAATTAAATCCTCCAAAATAAGTTGTAGTGCCTGTCTGTTGTGGTGTAATTGACTGTTGTTATATATTCATATGAGACAGAGGAAAGTATTTGGTATGTTTTTGCCATTAAAATAATGAACTATGCAGATCCAAATTTCCCAGAAATCAGTTGTAACTCTTTCTGTTCTGGTATGTCTATAAGGCTTAACTGACATTCCAAGAAAGGAGGAGAAGCATAGCACAAAACATGACTAAAGGAAAGTACGTTTTATCCAAGGGTTTGCTTTGGCTTTTGATTTGTGGCATCTACTGTGATGGATTTGGTAGTGCTTTGTTACATGAAGATGATGCAGTACTGACAGAGGCTATTTGACATTAGAAACTCAATTCACTTATACTGATTGATGAATTGCAAAATCCAGATTTCTGCAGATTCCAAAAATAAAACAAAGCATGAAAAGGAAGCCCATTTTTGAAGAATCCCTGTAAATACTTAACTTTTAGATTCTTCCACAATGAGTAGATACTAACTTTCAGCACCTACTCTTAAAATTGTATTTCTTCATGTATTTCAGGCCATTGGAGGTTTTTGTTTCCCTTCCCCTCTCCCAGCCCCAGTCTCTCTCACAGTCAAAGTCTCTACAATACCAATGTTGGTTTGTGCATGTCATAGCTCTTAATCTGCAGGCCATGAACTCCAGGTTTCTCTTCTAACATAAAAGGATGGAAAGAGGTAAGATCTTGTATCATCTCTGAGATGAGTTTTGTGGAGCCATGCCAGTGTTCTGCTAAACAGAGATCTGTAATGCAAAAATGTATTCCTGCAGGTAATTCTGTCACTAGAGGGAAGACCAGAGATTGATGGGTTATGGGTCTGACTCACCACTCATTGAAGTCAAAGGAGAGATCTTCAATGATTTTAATAAATGCTTCTTCTAAAGTATGAATTGGTGACAAGCCAAACTTAGATTTGAACTCTCTCAGAATTTGGGAAACAGTTGAGATATGATGTAGTCAAGAGCTGAGCCCTAAATTCCAGAAATCTCTTTGTTGCTCAGCTCTGAAGTCTGATTTAGAGTTTCTGGTGTAAAGATTTGTGAGATTTTTACAGTGTTAAGTCCTAATTTTACAGTAGGAATTTGAAGGATGCATCACAATCAATTTTTTTCAGGTGAAAAAGGTATAGAAACACAAACTGTCGGTAGGTTGGATTTCTTGGTTAACGTGGTATCTAACTATATGAACTGTCCATATGAATGGCCAACTACTGTTACATAAGGCACGTAAGATAGCCTATTCTCATTATGCTGTGTTTCCCACTGCTGGTCTTACCATGTAAGTAGTCATTCAGCATTTCAAAGCTTCACCTACTGTTCCAGTGCTAATTTTCCATGTGAACAATAGTAACTGACGTGGCTGGAAATATGGTCTTGTGAAAGGAACAGAGGTTACTTCGTGGTACTCTCTGTTTTAAAACAAGTTTCACCGCACAAGACTTTGCATAGCTAGTGTTGTTAAGTGATAATTTAACTTCTTTTCTTCGTTAAATTTGGATTTAGTGATGGCACAGCTTTACACTCTTGAAAGTTGGATCATTCAGAAGTAGGTTATTCTCCAGCTTGGTCTTCACAAATCATTCACTCTTGTTCATTCACCTTTGCCAGTAATCTACATAACTCATCTAGTGCTGCTCCAGAGGTGCTGAATTGTGCTAGATTCAGAACAAATTCATACTATACTAAGTAGAATCCACCACATTTTTACTTGATGGATGAATTCGTTCTGAGTGCCCTCAGAAGCGTGAAGACTAAATAATTTCCCAAAAGCTTGAGCTGTGCAATATTTGGAAGTGTAGATTTGTCAGTATTTGTTTAACATATGTAATACTTATTAATATATACAAAATTACGCTATTCAACATCTTTGGATGTTTTTCTTAAACATTTGAGTATGTGGAACAAGAAGTGTTTCTTAGAATTGAAAATAGAATTATGGGATGTGTGAGTCTCCCTAACTTTTGCTTACTTGTAAAGTTTGGATGGATGAAGTTTGTTCTACATTTCAAAAGCATCATGTTTAGGTTTTTCAATAGCTATTTCATCTGTGGAGCTGTCTCAATTATTTGGGTTTGATTACTGGGGTTTTCTAAGTATAAAAATTATCTATTTTTTCATCATTCATGTGAAATAGGTATTTCTTAAAATATATTGAGACACAAATATTTGTTAAAATATGCCTTTAAAGGCTAATACTAGTTCACTGTCACTCATTAAATACAGTCTTTTTTATGGAATATATTTTCCTGAGGCACAGGTACAGATGATTTTAAAGACTGTAGTTAGCCTGAGACAAAGCACAAGCCATGAAAAAGGTGATGAAATCTTCTTTAGAGGAGCTCCAAATCATTTACACCTGATTCCAAGTTACTAGAGAGTACCTGTGCCATTTCCTGTTAAATTCCAATTCATTATGAAGAATCCATGGGTGATTCTTTCATGCTTTCATCTGTCTTAGTAACAGCCATCACAAACTGAATAAACTAAAGATTATGAGAATTTTATTTTTCTTTCTACTTCTTATTGTCAATGCTAACATAAATCAGTTTCCCCATAAGGGGGGGAGGAAGAGGAAAGGTAAATACAGCTGTAATTGTAAACACTTGGAACATGAGTTACGGACATGGGATGCCAGAATTTTTAGTCATTAAAGAGTATGTTTTTATAGTATGGAACATACTTCAAATACTGCAAAACTGAGTAACAGCATAGGAACTCATATGAATTCTCTTCCATGATGTTAAAAGCATACTCAGCCTATCCATTTCCAAGCAAGACCGAGTGACTTCTTCAAAAACTTAATACCTTTTTTGAAATGTTTTTGTTTTCTGAATTGTGAGGACATAGGTATTTATCTGGTGTAAACTGCTGTTACACCATTTAGTCAGTGGAAATAGCAATTTATTCCAGATGAAAGTCCAACCTAAAATCTCTGGTATTTTGTTTTCACTTCAATCAAACCGTATTAATTATAGTTCTTAATATTATGACTTGTTTAGGCTGTTGCCATCAAAATTTCAGTTATTACAACATAATTTTATCTGATTTTAAATGCAACAATTTCGCCCTGTCTTAATACACTGAAGCATCTGTTGCCATTTCCAAGCTTCCAAACCCACTTAGATTAATTATAAAGGTCTTTCATGATCTATCTCCTTCCTGGCTGTCCCCTTACCTTTGGTTTATGGCTCATACAAGCTTGCATCATATACTTCCCAGGTCATTAGAGAAGCTCAATTGTACTTCATCCCACATACATACATATATATATATATGTATATATATATATGGATCTGATCAGGGTCAGTCTCCATAAAGGTATTCCACCTTTTCAGATCCTTCTGTAAAACTCATGCCAGTGTAAAGTACCCATCATACTGCCTGTTGTGTCCTTCTTGTCCCCCATCTATTTGTTGTCACTCGATGACACAGACTAGAAGACACATGAAGCAGGAACTGTCTTCTCCCTTGTTCTCTTTCTCTTTTTACTATGTAGTCTGGCAAAACTGGAATCCTTATCAGATTAGTCTTTCCTGAAAGTATGATAATAAATACAGAATAGAAATGGTCATAATGGTTGTCATTGCTCATGCATGTGGTCTAAGGGTGTAAAGGACTCCTCCAGTGTACATTTACCCTGTGTTTCCATGAAGCACTTTTTTTTGTGGCTTCTTCAGCTTCTCCAGGTTTACTGTTGTTGGGAACAGACCTGCCATCTCCCAAGGAAGATTAAGGGTCATTGCATTAATTAGAAACCAAGTTCAAAAGTGAGCTAGATTAGACATTGACACATATTCCCTCTTGTGAAATTAACTTTTAAGAAAGTATTTGAAATTTAAAATATTTGTCACTGACAGCATTTTGTAATTATTCACTTATGATTGAGAAGGGATTTTCCTCTGTGTTTTTTAACTAAGATGAAAGTAAATGTGTCTTTGGTTTGAACTATCATGTGGAACCAGACCAATTTCTGAACTTGTCTCTCTGTCCTTTAGAAATTATATATGTGCCTATTACCTTGCTTGATGCTATGTACTCACTGCAATGTTTTCTGCCTGCATGGGGGTTTCAGTTATTAATGTTAATTTTTTTCTCTATGTATTTTGGGGCCACAATTCAATTTCCATTTACTTCACTGGAAGCTGGATCAGACCCTATGAAGTGGTCAGTTAAGGTTTCTTTGATAAAAGGAAAAATAAATTCACTGTCAGGCAAGTTGAAGATGGCAGTGGAAGGGGCAGCATGCTGAGGCTTGTACACGGTTATTGCCATCTGTATGGTTTCAGGAAAAGATTAGCTGAAGGCTATTCCTTATCTGATTATCTCCCTTCATAATGTCTAGCCAGTAGCTATGTGAGTAGGGACCTTACAGTGTTATTTCCTGCTGTTGTATTTAGTAATGCAAAAATGTGCAAATTGGCTTGTTCATGACATGTATGTCAAAGGCAATATTTGGTGTGAAATATGTGAGCATTGTTTGGGGTAGTGTACAGTACATAAGCCTCAGGACTCAGCCCCTGTATGAGTGAGTCACTTCTCTGCTCCTGGAGTCACGGCATTTTCTGACTCTCTTGTCCTATGTTATCATTAAACAGCAATCTATTTACTGAAGGATTTCTAAAGCTGTAAAACTAAGCAGAACACATGTCCAGAGAAGTGAACAGCACGTCATAAATAAAGAGCAGTTTATTCACAATCTCTCCAGCAGCTGATGAACCTATCAGGCACAGGAGGGCTTTCAGGACAGGAAACGTCTGTGAAGGACAGGAGCTAGTTTGGGATCAGTGATTTTTCATCACATGTTGTGTAAAAACAGCAGCATGCTGATACATCAGCAGAGCCCGATATATAAGCTGTTGAACAATTTGTCCCAGAAAACCTAAGAATAAAAAAATACTGATCTCTAGTTGAGTTCTGCTGGCCTCTGAATCCCATCTAGGTAAGTGAGAAGTCTGCTGGCCCAAGAGATGTCACAGGAGGGAGGTCTGGTCAGAAGCCAGGACCCTGTATTGTGTGTGGAAACACAAGCAAACTTTGCCCTCAAGAAGTGTTTGTCAGCTGCAAACTATCTGACCTGCTCATTGGATCAGCATAAAGGGATAAGGACATTAATCCTCTCGCATGTTATTTACAGAAGTTGTGAGGAGGAAGTTGCTATCAGCAGCAGCACAAACTGATGCATTCCTTTGGCTCCAGCTGGATGTGAGCCGACAATGTGCTCTTGCTGCCCAGAAAGCCAGCCATATCCTGGGCTGCATCAAAAGCGGCATGGCCAGCAGGGTGAGGGAGGTGATTCTGCCCCTCTGCTCCTCTGCTTGGGTCTCCTGAGACGCCACCTGGAGTGCAGCATCCAACTTTGGGGTTCCCAGCACAGGAAAGACATCGACCTCATGGACCAAGTCCAGAGGAGGCCACCAGAATGATTAGAGGAGTGGAGCACCTCTGGTATGAGGAAAGACTTGAGAGAATTGGGATTGCTCAGCTTGGTAAAGAGAAGTCTTCAGTGTGACCTAATTGCAGGCTTGCAGTACCTGAAAGAAGCCTACAAGAAAAATGGAGAAAGACTATTTACAAGAGCATGTAGTGACAGGATAAGGGGTAATGGCTTCAAACTGAGAGCAGGTTTAGATTAGATATTAGGAAGAAATTCTTTACTGTGAGGATGGTGAGACACTGGCTCAGAGTAGTTGTGGTTGCCACAGAGAAACTGAGGATGCCCCATCCCTGGCAGTATTCAAGGCTGGATGGGGCATTGAGCAACGTGGTCTAGTGGAAGGTTTCCCTGCCCATGGCAGGGGGATTGGAACTAGATGATCTTTAAGGTCCCTTCCAACCCAAGCCATTCTATTATTCTATGATCAATTCCAAAGGCTCATGTTACCGTTGCTATTCTCTAATTGTGGAGAAAGGTCTGTGTGCATCAGATGTCAAAAAAAAGCCCCTGAAGTTGTATGTGCTGTTCCTTAAAGCTATGAATTCTTTTCTGGGTTTTGGATGGGGTTTTTCTGAGTTGGAAAAAAAAGGCACATAAGAATTGTTAGTAATTTTAAAGAAAATGAAAGTAAAAACTTCTCAAAAGGAATGTGTGAGTTTCCAGATGTCCCCAGACTGCTGAGACATACTTTGTAAAGGAAGAATGTGTGAAGTTTCCTCACCATGTGGTGGATACTTATGTCTACATGATCCCCTATCTCATCTTGCCTATTTTTCCTTAAATTACTAATCCACAGAACTAACTGATTAATTTGATTAGGATTGGTGAGAGATATACCCTCTAAGCATATTTTCCTCCCTACCACATGAACTCCTGTGTGTGTTAAGACTTGTCAGGAAAGAATACTTTGGTCAACACTGCCTAGCACTGGGTTCAGATTAGCACTCCAAAGGTGAAGAGGTTTCCTCAGCCTTTAGGAAACAAGCCATCCTGCCTTTCTGAAGGGCATCATTCCCCTCCACCAGAGAGTAACACACACGCAGTGAATTTTAATTTTAGACAGTGAGACAGTGCAGCCTGGAAGAGGCATGGTAAAATGATGAAACTCTTTGCATAAACAGCTTATATTGGCTGCACATCCATTTAAGCTGGAAAATTCCCTTTTTCCCCAAGCTAACTGTAGTTTTTTCTCTGATTGTTTATTCCTGTTTTTTTAATTCTGGCATGTTCTTAATGAGAAAAGAAATGTGGGCTAGCAGATTATCCTAGCATGGCAGGATCCAGATTAGGAGCATGGGTACCTTGGAGATTAGGTAGGTATTTTTTCCTCTGAAAAATGGCTAACGTGGTGTATGAACAGATTCAGGGCTTGTTATTGAAAGGATTAAGTCCAGCTTTTTTCTAGAACAAACTTGAATGAAGACCAATCTATTTTGTTCATCTTTCATAAAAAGATTAAGCAGACTGCTTTATTATGTGTTACAGTAGTCACACACTAGAAAATTCTTTCCAAAGCAAAGATACCTTTTTTATTCAATTAAAAAAAAAAATTAAAAAAATTATAAACAGGAATGGACAGGAACTGCCATGTTCCTAGGCTGATCCAGTGTGAACATGTTACTCTTCAGTTTGAAGGTAGTTGGCAACTTTTTGGCAGGAATATTATTTATTTAATTAGTTGGTATGAAAAGAACTGTTTGGCTTGTTTTCCCACTCTCCTTTCAATCAAGAGCTTTTCCCTATTGGATGCTCCATCACTTCTTACATACCACTTTTGCAACCTACTCCCTTTAAGCTAATGCATAATGCTTTTCCTTCAGTGTTGTGAACCAAGTTAAATCATGAGCAAACTAAGTGTCTCTGACTCTCAGATGCTCAAAGCAGATCCCATGGTTTTATTGCTAAGCCATTAAGAGACTTTTTTTTTTTTTCACGTAAAACTTCTCTGGACTGGGTGCTGGCCAGAGGCAGTTTCCCCATCTCACAAGTTTCATACTCTGCATGGAAGACAGCCTCCAAGTAAGCACTGGCTCTCCCATTTGGGAGCCCCACAGTCCATCACTTTTGAACACAACAGCCTGATCAGCAGAGATCGTCAGATGTATTGGGACACTCCATCAATTTAATGTGGAGACAGAATCCCCTTTGGGAAGTACCTGGTGGTGGTGTGGGGGAGATTTATAGAGACCAGATTTTTGTTGGACTCGATGATCTTAGAGGTCATCTTCCAGCTCAAAGGATTTCATGATTCTCTGAAAACCTATCAAAAAAAAAAAAAAAAGTGTAGTGAATGTATTTCTCTCTGCTGAGGGTTTGGGAGGGTCTTTTCTTGAAGAGTTCTCTCATTCCTAATGGGCACCAGAAGCAGAGGGGAGTGCTTGGAGGGTAGGCACAGCAAGCAGAAGGAAATCATTATGTTAGTTTTTTTCTTATCAGTTCTGCAACTTAAAACTACCCTGAAGAGACATGTTTCGACAGAGCTCTTCACACTTTCAAACAAAAGAGCTTTTCTCTCTTCCTCCCCCCTCACCCTCCCCCTTTTTTGGATCTACGGCTGGAGAAAAATGATTGCAGGCATTGTCTGGCAACAACAACCGCAGAGTCTCTTCTGGAAACATGTTGGGTCAGGTTCATGAGCGCACACAGAAAGAAAGAGAGAAAGGGGGGGGAAAAAAGCTCCCTGGCCAGATAAATAACTCACTTTTGGAAGATGCTTCACCAGTGTTCCTGCTGTTCTGTAAGAGCCCCGGCCAAGATCCAGCTATGTCAGTTGTTTAGTCATTGGTACTGGGAGAGGTGATACGCTAACAAAAGTATGCAGTAACAAGCACTTAAAATGTGATCTTTTATTAGTTTTTCAGTAAATACAGGGAAGATACTAGTGACTAATTTCTGCTTTTAATGTAGTTCATGTTGTGAACACGAAAATGAGCAGAGGAGTCATTTCTCAGTGGCGGGATCCTCTCACTGACCCTCTGCATGTTTGCATTTAAACACAAGAAACTATATTTCTGCCCATGCATTGCTGAAAAAAACCCCATCTATAATTTTGTCTGGGTATCGTGACAAAAGGAAATAATTTGAGTATGAAATAGGGAGCTGATTAGAACAGTAAAATAATCAGATGTTAAAAGGAGCAAACACAGTGTAACGGCTAAAAGCCCAGGAGTGGGAATCAGGCCAGCTGGGGTTCTGCTTCCATTCAAGCATGCTGTGCAACTCTGAGTAAGTCAATAAACCTTGCAGTGCTTCAGTTTGACCATCTGTAGAATGGAAATAATAAAAATATTATTCCCTGTCTCCCCAAACTGCAGTGAGGCATTAAGATGAGTATTGAGTCAGAGTGCTGTGAGTTGAGAAAAGACAGATTTAAACTTTCCCAAAGTTCAGAAGTTTGCATCCCGTTCATTTCTGTTTGGGAGGCTCAACTCCACCTTTGCAATTGTAAATCTGTTCTCCTCCCACCTCTGTAGCTGGTAGGCGTCTGTTGGCCTAATGTGAACAGTCAACAGACAAGATGCATTTATATCCATGACATTATGAGTCAGAGGTGTGTGTTGCACTTTGGGAACTGTGGCAACAGGGCAAAGAGTGCACAGCTGAGGATGAAAAATTGAAGCAAAACCGTGGGACTAGTAGTTAAATTCTTTACATACTTCAGAGATCTCTCTCTAAAAAAATCTACTCGACCCAAGTCTCATGAGTCCATGCTGTATACTTTTAATTATGACAACATCTTTCTCCTTTGAATTTTTTTGCAGCTCTGAGTCAGAGTGTGCTCTAGAGCCCAGGCATCACCAAGACATATCTTTGTTCTTATCCCTCAGCACCTTGAGAAACACCATTGAGGTGGATGAGGAAAATATTTACTGTACATAGTTGCTCGCAGTCGTGTCTTGGTTAGGGCTTAAGCATGTGCAGCAAAGGGACAGTTGGGACACATGAAATACTGTACAAGTTAGCCTTGTTAAATTAGCTCTGAATTGTTTCTAGCTATAAATTGTTTTCCCTGTTAAATTTCATCTCTGATTCTGGGTTGTACCTAGAAACAGAAGTGCTGAAATACAAATCCAGGCTTCCCAGTGTATTTAGTTCAATGTTGGAGTCTCCAGAGGTCAAAATAAGTTCCAGAGATTATTCCAATGGTTTGTTTGCTCATTTAAAGTAATTTCCAGATCTCTGAGTAGTTCAGAAGGTGAAACAATCAATTAAATACACTCATGTGCATACACACATGCACAGAATATCCCCAAGGTGGTTAATGTGGCAAAATGTTTAAAAGGCACCAGGAGCCTGGTTCAGTAAAGCTGCAAAGACTGCAGCAGTTTGGACATTCAGTCTCTTCAGAGCCTACAACTGGAACCTCCCACATCTTCTGTATCTTATATGAAAGCCAAGTAACAAGCAGAAGAGCAGCACAATTATTTTTTCATAGTAAAATGTAAATTTTCTCTAATATAAATTCTTTCATTTTGCACTCCAAAGTAATTGTAACAATAAATATACTCATGTAAAATATTTTCCCTTTTCCTGTGTATGGTTGGCAGTGGGTTTTTCTTTTTCACATAGCCCTCACTAAAAGTCAGCCATATGGGAAGGGCTTACAGTGTGTTGTAAACAGCAGGTTCAAATCAAGGCTAAACCAGTCCTCTTGCTCCAGCCAAAGCCACAGGGTGCTTGAAACTCCAATCTATTGCAATATTGGAAACAAACTACTGTGCAGTAAATTGTAAAGACTATTTTTTCATGCTGCTGCTCTTATATGAATTTATTTTCTTTCAACTACAAAATGGGGTGAAAAATCTGAGACAAAACAAAAGGAGGAAGAAGAAATCTTTCCAGTTACAGAATAAGCTTTTTTGTGGTCTTAAGTTCACAGTGCTGCAGAATAGTGAATTTAAAGAAATTCTAAACTACTAAATTGAGAAGATTGTTTATTTACATGCTCTAAAAGTCTTTACTTCTTGTTATAGATTTTATTTTACATTTGGCAAGATGGCAGCTGAGTCCTGAAAATCATCTTAGTTTAGGTATCTCAAAGCAATTTTAAAGTTCTGAAGTGACTTTTAAAAAAAATGGGTCTTTTTCTAACACTGTGAGCTTTAATCCTGGTCTGTACATGCAGATTCTGTAACACTCAGTAGAATCTTTGGGAATTCTCCATGTACTAAGTTTCCCATGAAGTTCTGAAAGCAGAGTTTTGCGTTTCTTATCTTACTGTCAAATGATTGAATACCTTTTTTCTTTTTTTTTAAGTTTCTAAAGCAGTGGGAGTTTAACACCCAGTCATCAGTGTGCCACTGAAGTTGGGACATATTAAGGTTCATGGTTTACTCAAAGGCATTATCCTTTCTGCTTCAAATTGACAACACTTAACTACCATCTCATTGATTGTTTTTCAGTGCATGTCATGGTCACTGACAGAGCTCCATGCATCCTGTGTATTATAGTGGCAGGACTCCAAGGCAGTATTTGGCTATCAGTTTATTCACTAGATATTTTATTCAAAATCCCTCATGAGCTTTTCAGTATGGCTCAAATAAATTATTAGTTGGCTTAGAGTGCTGGCTGTAAATGTTTGGGCCTTTATTTGAGCATTAAAAAAGGCCTGGGAACTATTTCAGGGAAAGTATTATTAACAAATTCTGTGTGATAAAAATCTACTATTTGTTTTGGTTTTCAAGAAGGATTTTTTATTTTGGAAAGGCAGGGAGGAGGTTGGTGGCAAGGAGAACCCTTCATGTCAGAAACAATGTCATAATTACACAGAGTAGAGAGGCTGTCTAGAAAATAGGATTTTAAAACTTACATAGAAACCTTTATAGCCCAAGAGGGAGATCCCCATGGATGGCCAGGAGGGTCTCCAGGAGCCAGGTCAGCAGCCTGGTACAAGAGTCCTGTTGGAAGCAGAGATTAAGGTTTCACTGAGAAAGCATCTCAGACAGCAGGCACACTCCGATTTCCAGGAAATAGGTGTTATCTTATTAACTCCTTGAACACAAATCAAAGTGCAAGAATTCCTGAGAAGTGGGCAGAACACGCTGGACCCCGAGCAAGGTTCCTTCAAAGGGCAATGCCCCTCCATGTTTTCCAGGATTACCTTGTGCAACTGCCTTTTCCAAGCAGTGATCCTCAACATCATCCTTTTCTATGTTAAATTCCCTCTACACAGTATTTCTTGTCTCATCAGGAGCAGTTGTGAGTCTCCATTGGTATCGGCATTTGCATCATGGGTTGTGGTGTTTTCCCATGCAGTTTACAGATCTCACTGCATTTCTTCTTGAGCAGGGATATTCTTCGTAAACCCAAGTTTGTTACAGTCCTCAAGAGACAATCAAGGCTAAGATTGTTGATCCATGTCTCATAAAACCACATGACCAGCTCTTACTGTTTTCTTTTCCCTGTGTGTTTTCCCTGGTAATCAGATCAATGTGTACAAGACTGGCTTAACAAATTGGGCTTTAGGATCAAGATGATTTCTTGTATCACTGAAAACTGAGTAATACCAGAGATTAATGGAAAATTTTCACCTCTAATCATTAGATGGATTCGTATTTTTCATCCATTTCTACAACTAAAATTCTTGGAAGCACTTTTTATCAATATTTGAAAAGTAGACTAGCATTGACACTAATTGACTGTTCAGATTGAAGCACCTCCAGGTGCCCTGGCCTGAAAGCTCCTGGGGCTAATCCCAAAGTAAGTATGTTGTTGATAAAAAATAATTATTCTTGACTGTGCTTCTGCTGCTTTTAAAGGCAATGGCAAAGGTCTTGCTGCCTTTAGAGGACCTCCATCCTATCCTATTTTCACACAGTGATCCCAACACACAGTCTGCTTTATAAGACTCCCAGGCAGAACATGCTACCTGTTCACCCCGAGCAAAGCTGTACATAGAAAGGTGCACTTCACAAAAACCATACATAAGTTTTTGGCCAAAAAAGCCAAACAGGGAGTAACCATTTGTCTCTCCAGGGATTTCTGCTGGAAAGAGTCAGAGACACTTACAGAAACAGGAAATTCTGCAGTTTTGTGAATTGTTTTACAATGGGTAGCCCTCATGGCAGGTGGTTCTTTGGACCCTTTGGAATAGTGGTAGAGTTTTTACTTTTTTAATGAAATGTTTCATTACTGTCCATGCTCATTATTAAGCTGAAGCCATTTAGGCGTTTCCAATTTAAAATAGTTGCAGTCTCCACTCCTTGAAATATCTCAATATTTTGAGAGATTAAAAATACTGTGATGTGTCATAATTTCCCATACAACATATATTCTATTTTATGACCAAGGTGAGTAATGACAGCCCTTCTTTCTGTAAGAGTAACCAAAAGTGTGGTATTGCAGCCAAGTAGTGAAACACAGTTTGTCTACCATGTACATGTATTTTGGGATTTATTATTCATACAGACTTGTTGGTTTTGGGCATTGGGAGTGCTTCGGAGCCTTACCAAAACTTTCTAAAACATTGCCCACCATAAGATTTTGTCTTAGTTTAGTGTGCATATTTAGCCATCCGACCTGAAGTTTTCCATTTTGAGTGTCTCAGACTAAAATCTGTGGGAATATTTCAGCTGAAAAGCTTCAGCCATTCCAAGAGGAAAGACAGGAAGAGACACATAATTTTGTGTATATTATTGTGATTGTTTTTAAACCTAGTGTTTTGTGGTGTTCTTCTATATCGATACCTTGGAATGAACACTTGAAATTCATCTAGAAGTTGTCCTAATCTCAGGTACATTTATTCTTTCTATTAAAAAATAAACAAAGCAACCAACAAAACAAAACCTTGACTTTTTATTTGACCAAAGTAAGAGCCTCTAAAATCACAGAGTCTTTGGTTGAGGGGGCCAGCTGGATTGGGAGGTGCTGATTGCCTGCCTCTGGTGACCAGTGTCAGAACACAAGGAAATGGAATGAAGCTGCATCAGGGAGGTTCAAGTGGAACATCAGGAAAAGGTTCTTTACCCAGAAGGTGGTCAGGCACTGGAACAGGTTCCCCAGCTAAGTGGTCACAGCAACAAGCCTGAAAGACTTCAAGGAGCATCTGGATGATGTTCTTAGTCATAAGGTTTAGTTTTAGGTAACCCTGGAAGGAACAGGGTTTTGGAGTCAAGGATTTTTATGGGCCCCTTCCAACTTGGGATATTTAATTATTCTAAATACCAATTTAAAAAACATATAAAACTAGTTGATTTTCAGGAGGAAGCTACTTCTGAAGTAGAAAACTACTTTTTCTTTTTTTCTCAGAAGACAAAAGTCTTCTGAAGACAAACCAGTCTAATAATTCTTTTCTTTTTTTAGTAAAAATGTGTGAACTGCAGGTCAGATGTGTAGAGAAATCCCTTAAGTGATTATTTACTTTTTTCCTGAAGCATGGCACAGTTTGTTGTTTCTGTGGCTGCTTGCACAGAGGACTCTGCAGAGAAATAGCAGAATCCAGACTTCCTTCACCAAATAGGAAATCAAAATATGGGACTTTATTTCCTAAACTGGATTTTTCTGGGGCTTCAAGTATTAATTTCACAAGTAACTATTGCTATGTGAACATACATGTTCTTGCAAAAGGCTAGAAGTATGTTGCTCCCCTCCTGTGCTTAGACCCTGTGTGCTCAAAAACTGAGCACAGCTCTGAGCTCTCAACTTCTATATACAAGTTTAAGTAGACTTGTAGTTAGTAAATAAAGGGTTAATGAAGGAAGATGAAGCTGCTTTGAACTGGAAAACACTGGTTCAGTTCCTAGCTTTTGCCCCAGATATTTTATGTGTGAGCACAGGAAAGACATTTAATCCCTTTGTATCTCAGTTGCATATGTATAAAACAGGAATGAAAATATGATCTTTGTTCCACCCCTTGTTTTTATCTCTTCTCTTTAGATCATGGATTTTTCAATGCAAGGGCTATTTCTTCTCTGTGTGTGTGTGGATCTCAGACAGGGCCTCTAAATGCTGTTAGTGTGTAGTAATAGTAGTAATAATAATAATAACAACAACAACAACATATGGAGTTCAAATTCTGACAGACAGCTCAGAGCCATTACACATTCAGGAGAATGAAGTGCAGCCAAGCCCAAGACAGCTATTTTCATCAGAGATGAAGGTTAACAGTTTGGCAGGGCAACCAAATTTGGTATTATGTAAGCTGGGCTTTGCAACTTCAAGCCATGGGTTTATTTATGTTTTGGGAGGTTTTCCTTTCATTTCCATACAGTTTGGTCTGTGACCGGCACTGTTTCAGAGCTGGCTCGCTGTGGGTTCTATCCTGCTGCAGATGACTTTTGGAAATCTGAAAAGAAGGTTTCTTTAATTAACTGAAAACCAGAGCCCATAGTCTACTTGATATGAAAAATAGACCAAATTATAGTGGTATTCATAGCCTGCTGGAATAGTTGGTTGTTTTGGAAAAAAATTGTTTTTAAAGGAGGCTTGCCAAGAAACTGTTCTCTCAGGAAATGATAAATGGCAGTTTGGAGACTTGAGTGGCCTGTGCTGTATGTATATGCCTTGGTAACTGCTGACTCAATCCTGTGTGCTCCTGATGGCTCCCACATTCACAGCAAGGGAATTTGCAGTCCTGATTCACAAACTCATTATTGCCCTGCAGTTCAGGACTTTTACACATGGCCTCAGGATTGTTTTATCTGAAAACAATGCAAACACATTTCTTTAAATTACACTTCAGATAACCTTTTGGTTTTCATTACTTTTACAGTGTATGCTAAAAACCTTGCAATTTCTTTTCCAAAACTATAGTTTCTCTTAATATACCCTGCCAGGTTTGGTGTTTTCTGTTTAAGTTGGATCTTTTTTATATTTTTTTAATGTTTTCTGTGAAGCTGTGAAGTCTTAAGAAATTTAAATAACAGAATAGTGACGACTTGGCAAGAATTTGCATGACAGGGTTGGGTTTTAAAAAGTAAAGGAAAAGATTGTGTCTATGCAGTGACGAAAGATCTGCTTTATACAATGCACCATTTAGTCATAAGAGTTCTTTGCAGTGATATGTGTCATTTATTATATTCTTTCACGACAGGGGATATGTTGTGTGCAAGTGGACAAGCCTCTGGAGTGTGCTCTTCTGAGTGCTAACAGCAATCCATGTTTTCAGGCCATTTATATTACCTTAATCCCATTGACATCAATAAGTTTACTCCTCATTTACCCTGGGGTAAAAGAGAAGCAAACTGGGACTATTGGCTATTTAGGCGACATTGTTGCAAAACATGTCCTATTCCTGAGTCACTGTGGAGGGAGAGAGGGGTTCATGCATACACAGAGCTCAGGGGATTATTGTTTTTCTAATGTTGCCTAATGAATCTGACTGAAAAGGGTCACACAAATGGTAGAAAAAATTTGCATCTAGATGTCCATGAAACTTTATACTGTGTGCTTGTAAAATACAAGGTGAAGTACAGATTAAAGAGTGTGGAGATAGAAAATGTATAGATTCATTGCCTTTAGCTTGAATGTTAGAGTTCCTAAGCACCTTAGGAAGAATTAGTGTATTTGGTCATTTGCATCCTTAAAAACCTTTTTAGCATTCCCATAGGAGGCAGTTGTGAAAATGCTGGATACTTCAATGATCCCTTCTCTACACTGACTTCATTGTTTTTCTGCCTCTGCACCTGTGCTTTGCTGAGTCTGAGCGAATTCTGCTCCTGCTCTCACTTTACTTACCCTGTGTATGATACTGCAGTGCAGAGCAGCTCTAACCTGGGTGGAGAACCCTGCCCATGCCATCACTGCTCCTTGCCTTTGGTAGATGTTGTTACCTTTATGCTGAGGACAGCATAACGCCGAGGAGCGTATTTAATTGAAGGCAGCACCTTACCAAGAGTGATTTCTGTGTTGTGATTTCCCCGTGAGAAACCTGCTGACAGGTTTTACATGCGGTGATTAGGAGAAGAGGAATGTGAAATGAAGGTATCTCTGCCCTCTGTGATCACTTAGATGCTGGTTTTCAGATTATATACCATGGATTCTTCAAGTTTTGCATACTTGAGCTAAGGGGAGAACCAGCACTGATTAGCATCAGTGTAAGCAGGGACCACCTGGCAAGAATTGATTACTTTAGGTGCATAAATAGCACGTCTGAATCACAAAGGGAATAAAATTAACTTATTTTATATTTCTCACATGCTGTCAAGTTTTGCTGGGTCAAGTATTGATATACGAGAGATGGGGGAAAATGTCATTTACATAAAAGTCAGAAGAATCACTAAAAATAATGCTAAATTTCAGATTTCCACAACAGTTTCTGATTACTCTCTTCATTCAAATAATCTGGTCTCTTTCTTGTGTCCAGCAATGGAATATCCCAGTCTTTCACCTTTAGACACTTCAGAGTGTGAGTCTTTTTCCAGGGTTGCCTAGTTTTGCAGCATCGGAATGACTGCTCTAGAAATATAATGATGTCTGTCTCCTGGGGTGGCTGATTTAAAACCTTTGCCATGAGCAATGAACCCCGAGTGAGTGAAGTGTGTAATTAGTACAGGTGTTCCCTGTAATAACAAAAGCATTTTCAGGCTCAGGGACAGTCTGCAAAGGTTGAGTTAATGTCATTTTCTACACAGGGCAAGGTGTTTTGTCCAGCAGGGTTATACAAGCCCTAAATTAACAGTATAATTATAAATAGACTATAATTACAATACATAAGGAGAGAAACCTCATTTTGACCTTGTACTTCCACCGTTACGCAAAGTAAGTTATAGGCTATGTGTTTCACATATATTCTGTCCAAATACATGGATCTTCCTCAGTGAAAATCTCACTGGAGCTGAGGGCACTCAGAGAGTAAGAGAAGTGTTGAGCATCGTGCAGCACTGCGTTGCAAACAAGTTTGACAACGTTTGATCTGTGTGAAATACTCATATAGAAATAGTTCCCTGGAAAATGACACTTATTTCTATGTGTCAGTTTTATTGGAGAAATGTTGTGATTTAAACAAGCTTATGCTTTAGCCAGAGGCTTATTTTGCTATTGTACTAGATTCTCTGTTGTGCAGCAGCAGGGGAAAAAAAAGACAAAGAATCAAGATAAAGTTATATTTGTGATGATGTGTCTGTGTGTCTGCACATCATCTGCAGCTGTGGATTTATTAGTTTTTAATTCAGTGTAACTGTTACACAAATAGTGCATATCAGAGCTGGTCACACATGGTCGACTCACTTGAACATGTACACTGGGAGTACTGGCTGAGCCAGAGAGGAGTAAGTGCAACCAGACCTTCTCTGTCCTCTCTGTAAATTAACTTTTAAAAGGCAGTGTCGGGCACTTGTGTCATTGTGACAGTCCATGTTGCATCTAGAAAAAGGCATTGGTGTGGTTATTGTGGGGGTTTCTAGGTTGTGTGGGTGCAGTACCTGGCTCAGACATCGTTTTCTGCAGGACTTCAGGCACATCCATTTCACTTTCTGTTGTTTCCATTTCCTCAGCCCTAAATAGTGGCTATGCTAAAGCATTTTGAGGCTTGGAGATCAAAAATGAAAACAGAAGCACTTGGTATTTTTATAGTTTTTATTCCCACTGCTGTTCTGTATTTATGTTAGATATAGTTTGAGAAGCTTATTTCTTGATTTGAAAAAACTGTTGGTGATATCAATACAGGCTGGGGGATGAACAGATCCAGAGCAGCCCTGATGAGAAGGACTTGGGCGTGCTGGTGAATGAGAGGCTGGACATGAGCTGGCAATGTGAGCTCACAGCCCAGAAATCCAGTTGTATCCTGGGCTGCATCAAAAGCAGCATGGCCAGCAGGGCGAGGGAGGTGATCCTGCCCCTCTACTTTGCTCTCCTGAGACCCTACCTGGAGTACTCTGGGGTTGCCAACACAGGAAAGACATCGACCGCTTGGAGCGAGTCCAGAGGAGGCCACTAAGATGATTGAAGGGATGGAACACTTCTCCTATGAGGAAAGACTTGAGAGAATTGGGTTGGTTTAGTTTGGAAAAGAAGGCTTAGGAGGGGACCTAATTGCAGCCTTCCAGTACCTGAAGGGGCCTACAAGAAAGATGCAGAGAGTATTTTTACAAGGGCATGTAGTGACAGGACAAGGGGTGGGTAATGGCTTCAAACTGAAAAGGAGTAGGTTTGGATTAGATATTAGGAAGAAATTCTTTATTGTGAGAGTGGTGAGACACTGAAACAGGTTGCCTAGAGAAGTCGTGGATGCCCCGTCTCTGGAAATGTTCAAAGCCAGGCTTGATGGGGCTCTGAGCAACCTGGTCTAGCAGAAGGTGCCTCTGCCCATGGCAGAAGGTTTGACCTAGGTGGTCTTTATGGTCCCTTCCAACCCAGGACATTCTATGATTCTATGAATATATAAATCAACAATGCAGGTACTACAAACTGGAGCAACCTATACTTGAAAGCAGTTGTGACGCTTGACATTGAATTAAAGCCCTTTCACATTTCAGAGTAGATGTGTCAAAGTTGTTAGTCAAACCATATAAAGCCATCCATGCAAATGAATGAAAAAAATCTTTAATTAATTCTTCATTATGTTAGTGTTTTAATCTGTAAAGTCCTTAGGTACTATCTGACAACCTTTTTTCAAAGGTTGCATGATTGGGGGTGAAGGAATTTCTAGAGTAGCTGATTACTCTCTCTGGACTGGGGGAACAGTACTGTTTTACAAAAGAGATTAGGGGAAGAAAGAAAATAAATTACTCCATAGTAACCTGTTTCACTCATTAAAGGAAAATGTGCAAAGGGAAAATAAGAAATGCCTGCACCTAAACCAGTTTGTGTGGTGGTACACATGGTCTGTCCTCTGTGAACACAGATGACCAATGTCCAGGAGGAGCAGGCTGCAGCTTGCTTCAGATGCAGGGTGCTGATTCTCTGGTGTTCCCTTCCTAGAGTGCCACTGCCAATGAAGTCCTTCCTGACTTTTGCCCAGGACAAACTTGGTTCCTCTGCGCAGGGCCATCCTTTAGATGACAATTAAAGTGATGTCTCTCATTACTTGCAGCCATTGAAGATCCTGAAGCACTCTTTGGCTGTCTCAGACAGGGTTCAGTAGCTTCTTTCTGCCACTGCCATGTTCCCCTCTGCTTTCATTATATCACTGCTCTTTGTTCCTGTCTGTAAATGCAGTGTTTCCCTGTGTTGTGAAACAGATGCTGCCCCCCATCAAAGAGAAGTTATATTTTGTTATTGATTTAACAGGGCTTAGTGCAGCCCATAGTGGCAGGGACTTGATGGGAGCATATCCATGCTTCTCCTTTGTGCAATTGATAACAGTTCTGGTAGGAGGTGGGAATGGAGAAGGGAAACATCACAAAGCTTTATGTGCAAGACTGTCACCACCTCAGCCTGAAGGATCTTCCAGCATTTCATCATGTCTAGACTATATGTACTGTGTGATCTTGCGTAGTGGCCTCCTCTATCATAGTATAATATTACAAAGCCTGAAGCCCTTTTTGTTTTGAACAGTAATGATCATCATTATCTTCAGAATGAGCAATTCAGGCTACTGCTTATGAACCAGAAGAATAAGAGGTGGATGCACAGCTAACATCTGGAGCTGGGCAGATCATTTAGTCTTCAAGCCTGTCATGATGATTAATCAGCTAGGGAAGACTGTGAGCCTTTTGCTTCCACAACTGAGCAGTTGCTTGTGCTGCCAAGAGATCCACTTTTGAGTCACAGTCTACCAGTCCAAGCAAATGCCCAGCCTGGCTATATTCCTAGAAGAAGTTACTGACAAAGAAAAGCACTAAGGATTTTTTCTTATCTTTGTCATCCATTAAATTTTTCAAACATGTTATTGTATCAGAAACATTTGCTTACATTTGAAGACATAGCTTAAAATGTTATGGAAAAGAGCCTTGATATTTTAACTAACTCAAAACCAGAGGGAAACCTGCAATGGAAGTAATTTGGAAAGTTAACCCATGCAGAACTTGTTATCAGCAGCAGCCAAATCATCTGCCTCTTAGTTTTCAAAATGAATGAAGCCTCCAAAGTGTTAGGAAATTGGCTTAAAGTCATAAGGTTGTATTTAAGCATAAAAAAAGGAAACAGATATCAGAGTTCTTAAAATCTAATTTCTGAGACCTTGGTGTACACAGAAGACCCATTTTCAAGATTTCCTCTGCAATAATGTTGGTTAGAAGCTAACTCTGGAAACTGAAGCGGATATTCTTGCATAGCTGATTGGCTTCAGAACTTGAAATTTAAAGAAAAATGTCCCAAACTACAAAATGTGTAACAAAATAATCACTTTGTTTCCCCCGAATTCAACTGGCAGAGCTGCTGAACTCCTGCAGGCGTGGTAATGACTTTGTATGACCCATGAAATTTGACTGAAAACCCTTCTTCATTAGCAATTGGTTGCCTTTGTTGTAGCTTTGCTCCTGGTATCCATAAGATCTCCTAGTTTGCCTTTATGAATAATACCATGACAGCCAACAAGCAGTTTCTTTTCCTTTTAAACATGGGTTTCCACTGGTAAATATATTGCTTTCTACTTCGCTCGGTTTTTTGCTGGCTTGTGATTGATTCTATCTGCCTTCACTTTTTAAAGCAGTCAGTAAACAGATGAAATGTGGTTTTGGGATGTCCAAGGCAAGTTGATTTTAGAGGGTGCAGAGCACCTGCATCTTCTCTGGATTTCAGAAGGTTTTGCTGGGTGCTTGCTTTTTTACAAAATGAAAGTGGTTTTATTTTTAGAGTATTCTGAAGGAGATATTTCCAGGGATATGATTTCAGCAGAATTGAATGGTGGTTGGAAAGGCTGGGGGAGTAGAGTGGGCTTGCAGACTTTTTATCACCACTAAATTTCACCTCTGATCTCTGTGCAGCCCCTGGGAATGAAAAGTGCCTTTGGAATTGTGTGTGGTTTTCTTTCGTTCCACTGAGCTTTCCCACTGAAATTTTCTGTCTTGCATCTGTGTCTTTGTAAAGCTTAATGCAATGGCAAAACAAGAGGCCGCCTCCTTTCTGAGGAGCAGACTCAAGCACACAAGAACACAGCCTTGGTTTTATGTGTTCAAAATGGGTGCAAACTCGCCACCTTATTTATCACCAGGATTTCTAACCTTCCAGTGCCATGGCCCATAAATGACTTCTCCATAATAATATTTATCAAAGTATTTCTGGTCTAATTATTCATGCTGAGCTTGTTCTCTAAAAATTTCTCTTGAAAGAATCTTTTTAAAGATTTTTCTTTTGAAAACAAATTCATGACCACATCAAACAGAGATTCATGTTGCCGTTAGTTTAATTACCAGCAGCCCTCAGGGAATCTCAAAACTCACTGTTGTTATAATTGCTTCTCTCCCTTTTTCTCCCCCACTCTTTTTACTCTTCCATTTTTGATTGCTGCAGAAGTCATTCTACGGTTATTAATTTTTTAAGCTCATTTTAGGGACAAAAGAGTTTATGTCCTTTATTGCCCATATAGTAACTGTGAAATCATAAATAACAAGTAGAGTGTGGATGCTAAAAAAGAAACTGTCAAAAAAAACTTATTTTGAAGAAAAAAATTGAAGTTACCCTGGTTTTTAACTTTTTAAGCAAAAAGGCAGGTAAGTGCCCTTCCCTATGCCATGCCACGAGATCAGATCCATAACCTGTGGATGTGCCTCTCCAACCAAAAAACCTACCACACCTTGTCTGGTTTTATTCCCTTTGAAAAGCAGTATGGATGCCTCATTTCGGTGAAGTGTGAAACATAACATAAGCAAGGCTGACCTAACTCGACATGATACATGGCATATTTGCTTTAAAAAGAGCAGCAGTCTCCAATCTGTTTTGAATTAGGAAAAGTGTTTGAGAGAAAGAAAGGGAAAAGGGAACCATTTCGTAGCAGGCATCTGAAAAATAACAGCTTGGAGGAAGGGGGAAAAACTGTCAGGCAAAAACCTAACAGTTAAAGCTGAAAAATGTATTTCTAACACTGGGGATTATGAGTGTATATCTTATTCTTTGTTTTTTTAAAAATAAAATCTTGGCAACTTAAGTGCATACTATAATGATCCAGAACGAGAACAGCTACTCAATGGTGAAATTATCAGCAGTACTCCAGTAAGAGGTCATTAGTCATAGTCCCAGTATCATACAAGAGCCAGAGCCAAGGATTCAAGAAGCAAAACATTCCCCTTTGGAGAGAGGTCAAGATTAGTCACTTTTGTTTTCTTTAATGGGGGGGTGGGAGGAGGGGGATGGAGGAATTGGCTTGATTTGGAGTTTATTTTATTGTGGAGAGGAGTTCAGGGCATATTTTTATGCCAGTTGTGTGTTCTACTCTTTTTTTTTTAACCCTAAAGTGTTGTAAATATGCCACTGTTCCACATTGGGAACAGGAATCTACAGCTCAGAGAAAGCTGTTGTCTGATAGCCAAATTTCTGACAACGAAAATATGGAGTGATATTCAGAGGCTGTACTACCACGATTAAGGCAGCAGAAAGAGTCCTCCAGAGGCAAGTACCACAGGGAGTTTTCTTCACATCTGTGAAACTGAAGCATCTGAAATATAAGTGCCTCTTAGCTAAACAGAAAGTCTTGTCTTTCCTCTGCAGGTAGGTACCAGGGTGCTTAGCCAGAAAGACCAAGACCAAGGAATGTTCTGCTGAACAAGAATGTGATTGAGAATGAGAAAACAATCAGTTTTCCAACCTTCTGTCTCAATAATAAAAACCAGGAAAGTGCTGTGAAGTTTTCTTTGAGATTGGAAGATGTGCCTAGGACAGGGGAAAATATTTTTAAGGTTTTGTTAGAGCCTCTCATCCAAGCTGAAGTTAAGGATGGTTAGTGTATCTGAAGGGGGGCCACTAACTTTACTGCCTCCGTTTTCCCCACATTGTGCTGGCAATAACAGTACTTATCTGCTGTAGTGTTCTGTTGTGCCTCCAAGTTCACACAGTGCTTTAGACACGAGCAGCACTAATCACAGAATCACAGAATATTCTGAGTTGGAAGCGACCCACAGGGATTATCAAAGTCTGTCTCCTGGTCCTGGACATGACTGCCATTTACTCTAGAACTCTATACAAACTCTTGCACAAAGATAAGGGGCTTTTTTCCCTAGTTTATCAATATTTCTCCTCTATTTCTTGTTCTCTCAAGCCTGTTTCACATCCTCCATAAGGCTCGATTTCAATTTAAGCAAAATTTGGGAAGCTGTTTATGATGATGGTGCTAGATGGATATCCAGTGATTTCTGCAGATACATCAGCTTCTAATGCTTTTGGTATCATTGATTCTCTTGTAAAGAAAGAATCCCTCTCTTCTTGCCAACTTGTGTCTTATTTTTAAATAGAGAGGGAAGACAGTTGTGCCTGTTCAAAGAGATACTATTCCTGAAGGTAGGGTTATAGTAAATGAAGATAAGAAAATTCTTGAAAAAATCAGAGTATTCAGTTAATAGGATAGGCGGATTTTATCATCTTTAGTAATTTCTGATGAAAATTATATTTAGAGACTAGACCTTTAACTTCACTTTCCTGGCTTCATGCAAGGAGTGAAAAACATTCCAAGCTCCCTTGTTCATCTACTGATACACTGTTAGTTTAGAGGAAAGGGTTAAAAAAATAATATCTGACCTTTATAATATTTAAGAGCAAAAAATGCTGTATCCTGAGGCAGTGCTGGGCCAAAGACTGTAGATTTTGGACACTGTTCTAACTTGAAAATTTCCATGTGTTTAAAGTCTCATCTCATTTATCTCAAACAAACGTCAACCACAAATTTTAATCCCTTGGCTATAGCCTTCTGGATGCCAGATAGATCTGCAGGCACTGCACACATCTGGGCATGCACTGAGTACTGTGAGGCCAGCAGGACTGGCCTAGAGCTTGGGGAGTGATAAGGAAGCAGAGGGGCTTCGTGGCCCAAAACTACACCTACGGCTACAGAAAGGCTCTTAGAAAGAGCTGGTTTCCAGCAGTTTGGGTGCTTTAAATAAGCCAAATATTTTTGCAATTTGTTAATAACAGCAACAAAAGTGCTGAACCGAGACCACAGTTTTCTGCTCTCCCTTCTCAAGTGGCAGCTGTTCCCAGTCCCTGCTTCTTAACATCTGCTCCAGCCACATCCATCATGGTCCTTATTTCTGTCTTGACTACTAGCATTTTGGGTCATCCCTTTCCAACTTTTTTTTACCTTCAGGTCTTTCTGAATCCTCTCCACTTCTAAAAGAACCATAGAATCAGAGAGTGGCTTGGGTTGAAGGGGACCTTAAAGATCACCTAGTTCAAAAATCCTTGCCATGGGCAGGAAAACCTTTCAGTAGACCAGGTTGCTCAATGCTCCATCCAGCCTGGTCTCAAACACTGCCAGAGATGGAGCATCCACAGCTTCTCTGGGCAACCTGTTTCAGTGCCTCACCACTCTCACAGGAAATAATTTCTTTCCTATACCTTGCCTAAATGTCCCCCTTTTTCTGTTTGAACCCAGAAAAGAAAAAAACAAAAAGCATTTAAAAGAAGAACTGTCCCTGAAGCTTTCTGTGTTTTGAGGTCTTGTACTCTGTAACAGTCCATGGCCAAATGTATTTCACTCTCCTGTAACTTAATTCTCCCATTTGCCAGCATCCTACTAGCCTCCTTGTTAGAAGGAGAGGTTTGTATTCATCTTACTTTGCTTCTGTTAGTCAAGCAGCAAGTTATTGACAAATAATTTCATGAAGGTGATCTGTAAAAACTGAATCAACTTGCTTGTAACTTTTGATTTTTACCTGTTCCTCATAATTTTTAAGATCCTAAAGGAATTTTTCTCTTAAATAAGCACAACATCTGTTGTTGCCACTTGTTTCTTTGTAGGGAAAAATGGCAGTGTCAGAGAAGAGGGAGTGATGAAAGCATGCTGCCAGTATTCTGTGTTTGGTAACATATATGCTGTATTTTATATTGTATTATTTATTTAATCACATATTACTGAAGTGGCCTTTTCATATCAGTTTTTCTAGTTTTTTACCAATCAGAGCAAGTCTCTTGCTACCATCAGTTTCAAATAGAATTCAGGGAAGAGACCTAATCCGAAAAATGACATTATGGTTGTAATCTACACTCTTCTAAGAATCATGAAAATCAACGTGAAAGAAAGGGAGCTGAGTGAATAGTTAACCAGAGATGTCATATTTCCAGAAACTTTAAGGAGCTTTTAGAAAATCATGCTTTTCTTTGAAGAAAAGAACATTTGGAAAAGAAAAATAATTCTCTGTAGTTTAGTTACTTGCTTATCAAAATTGCTTTCCCAATTCTAATGGAAAGAACGTATGCATAAATCAACCCTGTAATTTCTCCCGTTTCCAGATGCTTGAGCACCTGGTACCTTAGGTCTTGTGCTGCACAATCCGGACAAAATTTTTCAAACAAAAAAAAATTACTTTAAAATGCCACAAGTGTTATAGTCAGTAATCAAGTGGCCACATGATGGTGTTGCCAGTTTGTTTTTCTTCCCAACACAATTTTAAAAAATGTGTGACAAAACTGGGTTTCTATACAGTGCATTAGGAATTTACTGTACAAGCCAAGCCCTTCTTCATAGTGCATTGATATCAAGGTAACTTCTGAAGAATTAGAGCCAGAAATTGGCTTATAAATCCTGGTTGTTTCCGTCCTGACTGACAGCTCCTAAGTTTCTCCCCAACCCCAGGTCATCACTCTCAGCTGAAGGCACAAGCAGCACACGCTGATCAGTGGTGAATTCTCAGCAGCCATTCAAGGGCCACTACTGCAAAAAAAATAAGTGTTTTTTTACACTTTTGAGAAGTGTAAGATAAATATTTTACTATAAAAATACAGAGCAAGATGAGAGCAGCAACAGTCTCAGTTTATTGAAAAAACAGAACAATTTTTAGTATCTCAAAGCTGAACTCATCACTGATAGCTTTATGCAAGTGAGCTTATTTTAGGACTCAGAGTGTAGCAATGCCTTTCTTTCCAAAGATGCTTTTTGTCTAAAAGTAATCCATTTTGTTTGCCAGTTAAGAGAGTGGTTACAGTGTTTATATAACATTTTCATTGACTAGAAAGAGGCTTCTCCATGCAACCCTCAAAACCTGTTAATTTTGTTTCTCAGAAGCTCCGCCTTGATGCTTCCCTAGCAATGAACAATCCTATAGTAGAGTGTTTTCTCACTGACTCCACTTCTTCTATCCTTCTCCCGGACACCGCACACATGCTTTCTCCTTTGGCCAACTCTCAAGAGAAAGTACAGACAGTCTGGAGGATAAATCTTCCTTCATGCAGATTACGGTCTCCTATAAACACCTCTGTGATGGGTATATAACCTCCAGCAAAACTGCTGCCTACTCTCTGCCAACAAAATAAACACATTGAAGCCAGGAGTTCTGATAAGGGGTTTTGCAAGAATCTGGGATCTTGGGTATTGCAAATGGAAGGAAGACAAATTCCATGATTTTTGAAGAATCATGCACCTGAAGAGAGAAACTTTCTTTAATAATACTGAAATTGTTGGTCTCTCCTGCCACTATTACAGAGAAGTATTTAAAATAAATTCCCCGTGAAGATTCCCATACCTATACCTGAGTTCCTCTAGAAAGCCACTCCTAACATCGTACCTGTTCCTGCCCACAGACCCCCTCAAAACTAAAGCACTGACTTTTAGAAATACTAAGATAGCAACACGTGTAGAGACTTAGCAAGAAGAGGAGCCAGGAAAGCTGCTCTCTGAAGGGTCCTCAGATATTCTGGAGAACGTAAATAGAAACGATCCCACCAAAGACAAATGTGATTTATAACCACACCTTTTCTTGCAGAACAGGCTCACTGTTCTTAAGTACTGCTGCATACTGATACATTCCTTCATTCCTCATGTTGCCATTAACAGGTATCATGAGTTCTGGAATATCTTTTGCCTTTCATCTTCAGCTGAGTCATTAGAGTGCCTGCGGATTATTTTGGTAACAGAAAGGACTTTTTTGTGTGTTTTTCTGAAATATAAAGCTAGCTTATTATTGAGTGTAGTATTGAATTGCAAACACATCTGGGATTTTATACAACGTGGAGACATGCTTAAAGAAAGCATCATTTTTTTTCACTAGAAGTTCACTACACTGCAGAGCAATAGGGTCCTCCTTATTAACAGGTCACAGGTCATCAGGAGTGATAAATACATGAAGGTCTCCCCAGTCATCTTCAGTTATTTAAAAAAAATGCCTTAAAAAGTTGATTCACTTGGAGCTAAAAAGCAGCACCCTCAGTAATGAATGCTACTCAGGATAAGTCAGGGTAGCAGACTTAGGAGTCTGATTTTCATTCAGCCAAATGTTGCTTGCATTATGGTTTCCCTCTTTTCCTTTAGCAGCTTCACTCTTGACTTTCTTTACTGAGAACAAGGGCAGTCCCACTGAGCCCCCTGAGTGAGCAATGTGCTGATAAAAAGTCTCGGGATTAAGGACAAATAATCTGGTCAATCAGTCAACCATGTTAAGAACACAGATAGTTAAAACCACCATTCTGTCCAGAGTGACTATGATTTTTACTCCTAATAATCTTTACTATTAAAGTCTCTGAGGATGAGAATGGAGGGCAGATGAGACAGCTTTAATCAGCAGCAATAATCAACCCTGATCCCTCCAGATCATGGAGCAATATTTGGAATAACTTATTCAGAGTTTGTGGTCTTTGTGGCCTAAATTATGCCAAACTCCAGATTTTATCCTTCAGCTTCCCCACTGTCCTGAATAACCATAGCTGAAAGTACTGTTTCACTAACTTCCATAATTCTGTCTTTGCCCATTCCTGATAAATTCCTAAAATTAGTTTTGGGAATAGGTCTCCAAAGTGCTGTTCTTTAGTTATTACAGGGATGCTTGAAAGGGACTGACTGTTCTGACTGAAAGTTTCTCTGACTGTTCCTGAAGCCACTGAGGCTTCTGTGTTTTGGTTTGGGTTGACTTTGGGTTTGTTTTGTTTTGATTTTGGTTTGGTTTGGTTTTGGTTTAGTTTGTTTTTAAAAGCAAGGAAATAAATTCATTGTTACATATTATGTTCTGAATCATGCCACAAACTTGCTATAAGTGCTTAAAATTACAGGGCATTTCAAATTAATATAATGTGAAGATCTGAGGAATGTTAAAATTCCTCAGATCTTCATAATTAAAATATAAGATAAATAAATAGATAATTTTACTTGATAAATTATTTCCTTTTCTCAACAAAATAATGTCTCTGTCTTGTTCAGTAGCACCTCCTGGATTGCCTTTGATACCTTTATAAAAGTTGATACCTTTATAAAAACATGTCACTTAGGCTAAAAGAATTGGGATTGTTCAGCCTGAAAAAGAGAAGTCTTTGGGGTGTCCTAATTGTGGCCTTCCCATACATGAAGGGGCCTACGAGAAAGATGGAGAGAGACTATTATAACAACATGCAGTAACAAGACAAGGAGGAATGGCTTCAAACTGAAATTAGGTATAGTTTAGATCTTAGGGAAGAAATTCTTTACTGTAAGGGTGTTGAGGCACTGGGACCGGCTGCCCAGGGAAGCTGTGGCTGCCCCATCCCTGGAAGTGTTCAAGACCAAGTTGGATGGGGCTTTGAGCAACCTGGTCTCGTGGAAGGTGTCCCTCCCTGCAGCAGGGGATTGGAAGTAGGTGATCTTTAAGGTCCCTTCCAACCCAGGACGGTCTATGATTCTGTGATTTATATCCAGTTGTAGAGGACTGCTGCTCTGAAAACATGACCTAAGAGGACTTTGTGATTCATAGCACCTACATCATCACCACTAGCCTCTTGCATATGGTGGCAGAGTAGTCATGTGCCTCTGTGGCATTTCAGGAAGAGGAAAAATCCGTTTTGTAACATGGCTACATTTCTTCATGATGTTCCAGTTAAGACTTGTGTGCTTTCAGCCTTTGTGAAGAGCTATTTGATTCAGGGGGTTGGTTTTTTGGGTTTTTTGGTTTTTTTTTTTCCTCAATACATTGCACGGATGGGATTTTATTAATTTCTAGGAGCTAGATTCAAAACTTGATTAAATCTGCTTCTCCCCATCTGTGCTCAATCTATGATCCTTGAATCTTTTTTTTTCTTTAAAAAACAAACTTATCTCAGAGCATGGAAAAATCTTGTATTCACACAGTATTTCAGTAAGACTTAGGAATAACTGTGATGTGTAATTTCTGAAGTTTAAAACATTGCTTCCTCTCCCCAACAACTATGAAATACAAAGGAAATTATTTGCATATAAAGAATTTTAACAAGCAAACATCATCGTTCTAATGAAACACAAATCAGCTACAAAGAGCTTACTTAGTTTTTCCTAAAGGAAACAAATCAGTCTGAGTTATTTTTCTATGTAATTAACAGTGTTTTCTGTTTCGAATACAGAGATCGGAGTAGTTCAAAGCAGTTAAGATTAGAGCAACATCAGCAGTTTTTCTGTTTTCTTTACTTTTATTCGTTTTGGCATCATGGCTAATTTCTAATCAAGTAAATGTGTTTGAAAGCATGATTCAGGGGAGATGATACACTTCTCCGTGCTAAGTGCATAAAGCTAGTTTAATAAAAAGAGTATTGCACATGCTGACATTTTTGTAGTGGGTATATTTCTCTCTGCAGCAAACAAGTGAGCGATGTATTTCAGGATGTGTGTTTGGATGACGACAGGCAGATATGGCACACTAATAAGCAAGGCTGTTCACCAGCAAGCCTCTAATTCTTGTACATCAGAGGCCTGTGATGACAGTAGAAGTTGCCTTCTGGTGGCTTTTACTTCTCTTTTTAAAATGTCTCATACTTTAAGCACATACTCCTGTAGCAGAAGCGAGGATGGTGGCCCATCATCCCACTGCTGTCTCATTTGTAAATGCCATCTTTTCTGATGCAGCCCCAAGAAGCATGAGAAGATCAATGTACAGAAATCCAGATTGATCCTTCTCTTGTAATATCCAAAGAATATGTTACTATTTGAGACTGATGACTCAGTCCAAGACTGATACAGAGCCCACTGAAGTCACTGTGAGTCTGTGATTGCCAAAAACTACCACTGACTTCAGTGTGTCTTGGAGCAAGCCCTTCACAGGCACAGAACACCCAGGGAAATGACTTTTTTTATTGGAAAGCAAAACTGATTGAACAACAATTAAACACAACCAGCTTTCTGGACCTCCCTCCACAAAAGCTTTGTGGCTTTAGAGCCCCACTCCAACAAGAGGAAAATAGAATACAAAGGTCTTTACTTTTGATCTCATATGGCTCAGCTCAATAGCAATTAGCTTCTGCCTCTGCTTCTGTGGGCCTCCTGCACTCCACAGTTGCAGCAGCCAGACCTTGTTCCCTAGAAAAAATTAGACAATTATCTCTGGGAATTTATTTCCCAGCAAGAATTTTCACTTCTCACTTCTCTCCAGTACTTCATCACCAAGATGCACAGCTGTTGAAGGACTATCCAGATCTCAGTCCAACCTACTGTCATGTTCAATAGCTCATCACTGCAAGAGTTTCATAAATGCACGTTTTCCAGATATATCTCCAGCCTGTGTTTCCTCTGGTAATCCCAGCCTGAAATCACAAAGTAAGAAACATATACATATAAAAATCCCCTAGTTTGTTTAGAATAATTGGCAAAAAGACATTCCTTGTAGAAGAAAAATTTGTCCTTCAGGCTCTGAAGATAGCTGTTTGCCTGCAGGCTTTCACTGCAGTCTTTCCAGTGCAGCTGTCTGAGATCACAAATGATACCTGGGCAGTGGGGGATGCAGGAATGAAGTATTTTGCAGACTTCACTGCCACTGATTTGTACTGTCACACTTGGACCATCATGAGTTTGCCATCTGTGATGGGCACCATTTGGGCAAAATGTGTCTTTTCTTACAGGAGTGAACAAATAGTGATGAAATGAAAACCTGATGATCTGCTCAGTTTTCCATCTGTATTTCCTTCTAGAAATCTTGAACTTATGTGTTCTTCAGCTTCCTCATTTCATAGAATCTCATCTTTCAACAGCCATTTCCATCCAGAATTACTAGTGTTTCATGTACCGTCTAGGGTGCTTTGCCTAATGTTTTCAAAACCAGCTGCAAAATATAAATCTCTGGCACCTCATATTTTTAAATCACTGTATCTGCTTCCCTACCAGTTGTACAGAGTGTTTGAAAAAACCCAGCATTTTCTCTATGGTGGAAAAACATTTTAGTCTCTGCTGAAATCCTCCAGGTTTGTTGATGTTCTGCTCAGCCTTACTGTCTTTTGCTATCCTGTGTGATACTTGGATGACAGCCAGGCATATATAAATTGCTCCCACTCATGCTCTCTCTGGCAGTTTTATGTGCCTTTCACTACTTTCTAGCAAATATTTTAGGCAACAATTTATTCCTATCACTTTTTTTTTTCTGCTTGCTTTCTTTTCCCTTTTTAAAATGTACTACATCTTTTTGCCTAGAATTTACTCATATGTTTTGGAATCCCTGTGGATCTGTGGGTCAGAGACTGCAATGGCAAAATTGTTAGCCTTACAGGAGGGAGTAGGAGGCCAGAAGGCAGAATCTTACTGCCTGATTTCAGTGCTTTTGGCATGCCAAGGGTCAGAGGGCCGGCAGGAGTTTGAAGCTGGACGTGCCCATCTTCCCCTTGGAATATCTTGCTCAGGACATTGAAGTCAGCACATAGAGAAGGCTTCCCGTGCTGGATAAAGGGGGTGATAGAGGTTACTTCTTGACTGGAAGATGCAAGAAACTAGAGACTGGATCTGTGGTGCTCCTAGAAACATTTAGTTCTCCATTTTCCTCTGAGTACCATAAATGAATGCCAAATAGTGTCCATAACCTAACTTCTCTTGGGCATCTGGTTTTTCATTAAGTTTTCTCCTAAAGATTAGAAGAAAGCAGGAAAAAAAATTTAAGGAGATTCTGTCTAAAGGCAGAAGAAAATGGGCATTATGGATTCAGGCTGAACACCTGGAGTTCCCCAGTCAGAAATTAGTTTTCAGCCATCTTAGAATTCTTAGTTTCTGTCTTGCTGGGGATCATGTCATTGATCATGAGACAGTGAGAGCATAAAACTTAATCAAGCCCCACTCCCAGCCCTTGCCACAGAGCCCAGCTGCTACACATTCACAGCAGCAAAAATACCTATGGGCATTTTGTGGCCTGAGCTGGTAATTGGGCCCAAATGTAACAAAGAGCATCAGTCAGTCCTAGCTTAGAGTTGATTAGATCACTGCAAGTCAAGCAGTTATTTACTAGAGCGCATTGATATAATTAAGGCATGTAAGAATGCTAGAAGTTTGTCATGTTTTCAAAAAAAAACAAATGGACACAATAATAAAAAAAATCCACAGAAACTCAGTTCTGGAACTTGGTTCTCTATTACAACACATCTGTTTAAAAGCCCATTTTCATGTGTTCATCCAGCTATAAAATGAGCATCAAAGCACATATGAGAGGTAAGTATTAACAAGCCTGTCCTCATCCAACTCTGACCTATTGCATTAAATTTTTAGTGATCTGTTTGATGAACTGTGACTCTGTGGTATCTTCATAAAGGTTGTTGTGGTCCTAATTAAGAAAATTGTCATTTTAATATTGCATGTGTATTACCTGGTTTGTTGCAATCTTCTCGCATGTTGCTACTAAACAAAGCTCCCCTTTGCCTTTGTAGGTTACACAAATGGATCAGAAACTGAATCTCATTACAGATATGCTGCATCATCTGGTTTCCCGTCAGCAGGGGGATCAAGGTAACACCAGATCATCTCAGAGAGGCAACAACGTCAACTCAGATCTTTTCCTCCCAAACAACACCCTGCCAACGTATGAGCAACTGACAGTACCGAGAGGAAACGAAGATGATATATCCTGATGCAGGATAAGTCTGGGCTGGGTTCTTCCTGCCTTTCTCCTTTAAATGGGACTGAATGTTGAGAACCTGGAAGCAGTTAGGTCCATCAGCCAACCCAGAAAGCACGTGACTACTGTATCTGTACCAGTAGTCTCAAATACGCTCTTCTAAAGTTCCTCATAGTAGTCAAAGGATTGCCACGCTGTCTTTTACCAGGCAAAACTTCTGGAAGCTCCACCTTGGTTTTGTTCATGAACAAATGATCACAACTTGTTATTTCTCAGAAAGACCAAAATGATGTAAAGACAGGCAAAATGGCAAGGATTTAGAGCTCCTTTAATAATAATAATAATAGCAATAATAATATTCTAATAATACTTGAACATAGATGGAAAAAAGTGCATTCTCTTTATGAATCTGCAGATAGCAATATATTTCTACTACTAAGGTTTTTAAAACAAACTAGGATAACTTATGTTGTTTTTATTGTATAAACATACACTAACATTCTAGAGAATAACAAACCACATACTGAATGATTTTCTTTTTCTGTTTTATTTTAATGTTACTACATGAAGAGTTATCAGATAATGACCAGATTTTTAAAATCTGTTTTTCTTCAGGGAGGAACTAATCCTTAATCTGGAACAATACTATTTATAGTGAAAAGTGATACAGATTTTCTAAGATGACAGTTTTTCACAGGGAGACAATGAAGTATTACATAGCAAAAATTATTCTGCTTTCTATAAAATTGTTGCCAAAGAATTTATATATAAATAGAAAACACTGTGGTCTGAATGTACTTGTCCTGACATAGCATTTTAAACAGAAGGGCCACTGCTTCTTTAATCTACTAGTTTTTAGCTTACAGAGGCCAAGAATAATACAAGAGGCTGAAGTGACCAGACTTCGCTGGTCAAGTGCTTGAGCTGGCCACTTACAGAACATCCATAATCCTCTCAGGAGTCAAAACCTCAGTTCAGGGAAGCATCTCTCACCCACATATATGACAATTTGAATGGTTTCCTGAATAATGTTTCGAGAAATCCAACTCCCTACAAGAGTCATTTGGTATTGAAAAGTGCCAGCTCTTTTATTTAGAGAACCAAGGGCCTCAGCTACAACCCACAGGGCTGAACCACATCACCCCACAGGCAACGAAACCAACATTTCATGTAGCTGAAGCGAAACCAACAGTGTTGGCTCAGAGTGATTTTTCACATACGCAGTGTGAGCAGGAGTTGGGCTGTGATTACTATGGTTGAAATTCAGCCCATGCAGATATTCAGCACCTGAATCGTATCAGCCCTTCTTTGAACATGAAATGTCTTTAAAGCTGACAGAGTGTCAGGAAAAGCCATTTAATCCAATGTGGTGATGGTGGTAGCTCATACTGCTGGCAAAAAGAGAGAGATGTAGATAGATGTAGATGTATCACCTCTCACACTTTGAGCATCATAAACATCCAGTACACCCTGTTCCTCTCACTGCAGAGCCTATACCCGACAGTGGTCTCTCTCCCTCTTCTGGAACACTGATGCCCTAAAGCCTTGTAACTTGGCACAGCAGTTAATATTACCAGTCTTTAATATCTTTGAGCAATCTGAAATACTGACACGTAATGAATGAGATCACAAGGAACCTTCTCGTAGTGCTGCTCACATTCTGGGCCTTTCTTTTCAACATTTCATCTCTTTCACTTGAACTGCAGAGAAAGTATCCTGTATTTAACTTTACAGATTCTGTTGCAATTATCCAGCCTCTCAGTTGTACAGTAGATAAATGTTAAGGGTGTAGAAATTTACAGGCATAAAGAGGAATTGTATCTGGGCATTATGTTTCCATAGAAATCAAAATTATTCTCGTGATTTTGAACATTTTTTAAATGAGATTCACTGTGTAATTTTAGGTTATCAATCAAGCCTATTAATTTCCTAATAAAATACAGGACAAGAGTACTATGTCTTTTGGTTATTCTAAAATCCAGATACTTCATACACACAAGAGAGCTGCTGGCTTTTCTTTTTTTCTCTCAGCCCACTGTACAGGGTACAGATGCCTCATTTGCAACGCAGGACTGTAAACCTTCTGCTGATTCTTTACTAGATAAATAAAAGAAAATCAGGACTTTATTGTCTGGAATTACTTTGGAAAGAAAGGTATGTCATATAGCCCTGGTTGAAAGCAGCCAGATCTGTGCATTCCTACCTGTTTGTTCCCAAGACCATACCTCCATTCTCTGACAACTAGTCTTGGTGATAACAGTCTGGCATAGCAAACATTTAATGCGAAACATAATTTCACTTTCTTGTTAGTTGGTCTATAACCATCTGAAAGCCACCGTTACCAGAGTTCTCGAAATAACCACATTTTACAAGTTCTCAAGGCTGGTGGCAGGTTGTGATGTCAGTGATTCTTCACCTGAGTCCAGCTGATCTTTCAGAAAGTGCACAGCACTGAGACCCGCTACTTCAAATCTGATAACCCACTCCACCCTAAGAAAAAGAAGATGGTCCATTTTCCCAGTTGGAAAGGATGTTATAAAATAAGCCATCCAAATTTGTCTCACAGCTGCCTGGAGCCAGCGATCCTCAAGTGCTCGCCAGGAACAGCTGAACTCTCTGCTTGGAGGACTGGTATTATCTTCCCTGCTGGGGCTTCATACCTCAATGACTTCTCCTGGAAGCAGGTGCCTCAGCATCTTTCTTCAGCAGAGCATTGTGGACCAGCAGCAGCAGGAAGATGAGCTGAACAGTTCAGCACTGGACCAGCCTGCAATGAATATTTGTTTCTGCTGAAGCCTTTTCTACTGGTGTCTGCTACTAATCCAAACTGTCCAGAGTGAGTTTTTTTAAGTGGGTAGGAAGTGTTTGTAAATAGCTTGAAGAGGAGCAAAGGAAACTGTAAGGTAGGCCAAGCCATGACTTAATAATTTCCTACCCCATTTCTGAGAACTGTGTTGAAATAAAGGCATCTGAGGCTGCAAGAGAAGTATCTTTCTTAGAGTAGCTCAATAGCAGTTTGCTTTTCAAGACTGTTGGAAGTCAGACCTGGATCCTCATCCCTGCCTGAAAAAAAAAAAAAATCAGGTAAGAAAAAAGTCATCTAAAAATGTTAGCTGGCTCAGCTTCCCCAGCTGACCAGGGGGATGCCAGATACAGAACGTAGGAAGTCAGTGAATAGGAGAGGAGGCAAAATATGGGGCTGCCCCGCTGAAGGTGGTGATGAAAGCTCACCCTGCCTCAGTCTGCAGCAGAGGCAGAAAACTGTGCAAGTGTGCAAAAAGAAAGACTTGTGGGAGGCAAGGAGGACACATGCAAGGGAGGGAGTTTAGTCAGTGAGCGAAAGTATGGGCTCCTAGTTAGGGGACTCTGTTGGGATTCAAGAGGCAGAAGCACTGTACCTGCCATCAGCATTAATCTACAGTGTGGCCTCAGGGCAAGTCATTTCACCTGTTTGGCCACCTCTGTTGCCCCCTCTCCTGCACTCAGCCCACTTGTTTATTTAGACCACAAATTCCTCAGCAGGGGGTTGGCCTTTCTCTATGTGTTTGCTCACTGCCTAGCACAAAGGGACCTGCCCTCTGGGGACTGGAGGTACCACTCTCAAATAATTACCCTAGAGCCCTGCTATAGGCAAAGCCTTTAATATTCTGAGCCCAAGGAGAGCTGCAGATTGGAAGCACCTCTGCCAAACTGACAGAGGAGGCTGAGTTTTAGATGCCTTTTGACATAGTATCTTACAAAAGATCAGAAGCCCAGCCATCACTCATTTTCACTCTTCTGTTTTAAAGCAGGTTCATATCAAGTAATGCAATGGGCCACTGCTATGCTCGAATGCTAGGTGAGGCAGAAATTTTTGGATGTCAGTGGATTAAACAGACGTTTTAGTACAAGGTAAGGGGGTTTGTTGCTAGCAGACACCTCTGGGCTGATTAGCACCCATCAGTTCTGAGGAGGGTGGAAATATTCCAGGGCACTGAGCTGAAAAGGTTTGGGAAAGAAACAAATTTCTTTTTGAAAACAAATAAGTAAAATACAGGAAGATTTTCTTTTCTGTGAGTGTAAAGGAGAAAAGGTAAAAACTATTTTAAGATAATCCTTATGTGCCCTGCTGAGATGTGTTTTACTGTTCTCATTTGACTGTTGGGGTGGTGATTTGCTAACAGGAGAGGCATTGAGAACAAAAGGAAAAAGAATGAAAGTTTGATGTGGCTCCCATGAAAATGTACTTGTGCACTTGATTTATGCACAGGAGTTGGGCTATTGCCTGCAATGGGACTACTAGGTCCATGCACGTTAATGTAAGCCTTTGGAATTTGAAAATGTATAATAGATGCTTTTCCATGGTCTTTCAGTGGAAGCTGGACTCAATTGTTCAGCATTGCTTTCCACGTGGTCACAGAGCCACATGGGAATTCACAAGTTTCTACTTCCCATTTCTGTTTTCAAATCATTGATTTCTAATACTCTTCCAAGCTACTTGTGTTTTCAAGCCACAACAATTAGAGGTATTTCTTTCCACTTCAGTGGGAGGAGTCTCTTTACCTGTTGCGCACACACAACACAGGGCCCTGGACACAGAGCAAAGGCTTTTGAAATGCCCTCCAATTTCATTTAAAATAGCTTGTGTAACATTTTGCATCCTGGGTTCCCCCAAGCAGAGGCAGCTGTGAGGAAGGCAGTGAGTTGTTACACCAGTGCAGTGTAGAGGTGACACTTGGCTATTTCCTGAGAAGTTTTTGATCCCATGGAATAGCCAAAAGGTGTTGAGTTTAGATTGAAACTAGCGAGGACTTCTGTGAACTCTGGCTTTTTTGGTCTTGTCTGGGGTCTGACTTTGAAGTCTAAGAAGTGTAAATTTTATCTGAAGCTTTCCTTTTGTGGTTGCCAAGTTTATTTTCTGTGTCATTCCACTGATGCCCAACGAGATGTGCATTCATGTTCAGCCTTTCCTTGGTGAGGATGTTGATTCCAGGCCCCTCTCTCTTCTACATCAGTGACTGTTTTCACAGAACTTAAAAGATTTTAGTTATTTTCTAGACCTCTGTCCTTCTGTCAAGATGAGTAGAACAAAGCCGATGGGTTCAAAAGTTGTTAGGAGGAGGCAAAACAAACATGGCATGGGAGTATTAACCTTGTTTCCCCAGGAACTAAGCTGAAAGTCTTCTCTTTCCCTGCCCAAATCCAGGGGTCTGAAAGAAATATAACCCCTCATTTTGGAGCAGGAGACAACCTCTAGCTCCTGAGGTGAGGAGAAGAATTGCAGGAGACATGTTCTTGGGTGTTGTGGGCTCCTGCAAGGCTTAATGCACCTTGCCTTTGGATCAGGTATTGAAAGATGTTGGAAAATAGCTTTTTTCTTATATCACTCCAAATGACAGTGACCTAGAAGCTAATACATCAAAATGCTTGGTGCCACAGCAAGGAACATGCAGGTGCTGGGTGGACAGCACATTATGAAACACATCCACAGTGTCCAGTGAAAGGATGTCTGCATCACTGGCCATGGAGCACTGCTGGGGAAGGGCTGGCCCAAAAGAAACAGCGTTGGCAATGTTCACATCACTCCCACATGAGCTGGCAAGTGCTGCCTGTGGGGAGAGACTTCCCAGGGGTCTGACATGAGGCATTATGCTCTCTGCCTGTGGATTTGCACCTAAGAAAATCTGATCTATAAAGCCAGGCTTGAAACCATCTTGGAGCTACATTTGCTTCAGAGCTAGCATTGCTCTGGCAAGCTGCCCAGGGATTTAAACTCAGTTAATCCAAGTTTGGCTCTCCATGGCAGACACCCATGGAACAAAGGGAATAAAGCTTCCACGACCCGTCAAGTTGCTGGTCAATCACTCAGCCAGGTGCAGAAACTGGGCTAGGCAGCCTTCAGTGAAATGTTTTGGATCAGAGAGGAGTAAATTCCCAGTGGGGGTGTGCAGAAAAATCTATAGAGATTTGCTTACCATAATTTCCCAACTCCAGGAGCATCGCACACCAAGCCCCTGGTGCCTGTACATTTCCCTAAATCTTTAAAGCCAACTGTGCTGAAATGCATCACTGCTGCTTTCTGTGCTGGCAGCCATACAGGGGAGTTAAGAAGCCAAGGAGGAAAATAAATTCAGTTTTCAGTTTCTGCTGTATATTATCATTAATTTGTAAAGACAAGCAGTACCAGTGCTGTAAGAACGATAAGCACGTATGAAATATTAGGTTTACAAACAGCCTGTGAGATGTTATTGCCTGTTGTTTAAGCATTGCTGAATAATTTGTTAGTCCGAGTAACTGCCTAATGGGGTTTTTAACTGAGCTGTCTATACACGGAACCTAAATGTAAATGTGATTCAGATTTTACCTTTTTGCATCCTCGGCCCTTATTCTGCATGTAAATTTCTTTGATTATGTCCCTTTTCCTAGTTCCTTCTACTAATTGAAACACTGGATGCGGGTTTGATTGGCAGAGGGATCGCTTTTGGGAATGATCAGGTAAAAGTTAGCCACCCGAGGACTGATTGCAACTGCACAAGGGAGTCTTCTGCAAGCCACAATGTCTTTTTAATCGTAATTTGTCTTTTAAAGTTTGAATGACAAGAAGATGTGCTTCCTCTGCTGAAATCCTCCTCTGCCCATGCCACAGGAGCTGCAGATTCACACCCACCATGATGTGTGCTCACTTGCAGCCATTATAGAGGAGATTTGAAATAATGCCTTTGCTTAAATGGTTGCAAATGTTTCTCTGTTATTCCCATCGGCAATCAAGCCAGTACTTTATTTTCCATTTTCTCTCCTGTGCTGAGAGGTGGGGGAATCCTCAGCAGCCACAGGACAGAAACCAAAAGCAGGGGAGAAGAAAGGTGCACCAAAATATAGGTCTTGTCATTAAGCAAAATGTACTGCGCCAAGCACGCACATTTCAGTCCCTGCTTCTGGCTGCCTGGACATTGCTTTTACTACTCTGACTTGATCTTCTTGCACCCAAGAGTAGTAAGTGCCTTAATACACCTTTATTAAAGTACCCTGAAGTGTCCTGAACCTTGATTGCTGTCTGGTTCTCCCAGTCCCACAAGCCAGTTCAGGTCTCAGTCCAAAGGCAGCAGAAGGCAGCAAGGCTTTTGGCTGGCTCTGGTGGCATTTGAGCTGGGCCCCCGGGATGTTTCGTGGTGCCGGCACCTCACAGGCGCGTCAGTCACCACTCCTTGGCATCGCACAGCCTGTGATTAGCATTTCCTTCCTATGCCAGTCTTTCACATTGCCACTTCGACTCTGACTTTTTGTTTTCCTCCTTCCCCCCTCCCCGGCCAAAGGGGAGAACAATTCCTGGAAAAGAAAAATGCTCTTTCCCCTGCATTGCCGAAACCTTCAGAGGGAGCTTTGGGGAGGAGAGAGGAGACTTTGGAGAACATATGGCTAAAAGTGTTTGGGGGTTTTCAGATGGTAAATGACCGATGAGGTCTCAAAGGGGTTTTATTTATAAATGATAGACTCCTGAGAGAGAAATAATTGCTGCTCTCCCAGGCGTAAAAAAGCAATTCACCTGACATAAAACCCAGGGATAAAATTAGCTAAATGAAAGCAAGATATGGCAACTGTATTAAGCTGCCTTTTTTTTTTTCTTCTTCCCTGCTGAATGGTGAATCATTTTAATTTTGTTTTCCCCTCCTTTCTTGGAAGGAGAAAAAAAAAAAGCCATCGCCAAAGCAGTGCCTTGGGTCTGAAAGAACAGATGGTGCCCTGGGCGGCCCTCCGGAGCGCTCCGTGGCGTGCATTCCTCCACTCCACCGCTCAGATAACTGAGTTATACAGCACACGACCATCTGGTGTATGACACATCTTGTGTCCCCCGGACAATGCCCCAGCAAACCTCTTCAGGGGAGAGGTTAGTTTCTAGGGTAACAGCAGCATGTGCAACTCCAGGCCTTATTGAGATTCAGGGCTCCTCACTTGTCCCTATTCTTCTCCTCCCTATTGTTGTCACTTGAGCTTTTGCTGCTTGGTTACACCGAGACTGACAATATCCATCAGTATTTTGTCCCTGGCTCAGAAACCATTGTCTCCAAATTTTGTTTCATTATTTATGTTTTCAATATCCAATGGTTGACTGAAGCATCTGCTGTAGAGTGATAAGGCAAGTGCCTATTGAGGAGGGCTGAGCTGCTGCCTGACAACGATGGTTTGAATTATTTAGGTTGTGGTTGGACAAGCATTTGCAAAAGCCAGGGTATCCGTGAAGCACAGAGGTGACTTTATTTATTTATCTGTTTCAGTTTTTTTTAGGTGCTCACATCTTTTAATCCAGATCCAAAAAAAGTTAAAAGCCTCCATAGAGAAGTCAGCCCTGAAGAAGTAGCTCTGCTCATTGACTGCAAGTCTCTGGATGTTTCCTTGCAGGGAACTATTTGGGATTTAAAAAAAAAAAAAAAAAAAAAAAAAGAAGGGTTCACCTTCCTTTTAATTTTCTGTCAGGTTTCTTGTGAAGTGACTGTTTTTTGAGTGCTGATATTCTCCACTTACTTGAAGAGCCAAGGACTGGCCTATAACCATCACCAAGCATGGGCATTATGTATAGTATTTTGAAATTCAGTCTCAGCAACCTAAATCAGAAAGCTTAATCAGCAAAAAGTAGTAGATAAATGTTATCTCCACCAATAAAAGACATACGCCCCACCAAATCATTTACTCTGTTGCAGAACAATTATACTAGCAGTGTTACCTTCCTCACATATCTGTAATTGTCCCAGCCAGCCAAAATCCCACCAAATTCTTCTTATACCTGCATGGAGTAGACTTTTCATTCAATGGAGTTGAAAAAAGCTGTTTAAAAATTTAAAACGTCAAGGATGAAGTTTAAGCATTAAAAACACACAACTATGAAAGTACCAGAGATGCCTAAACAAAAATGTGCTGAACTGCAGACCTCTTTTAAAGTATGAGTACCTTTAAAATAGTGCATTGTCTCTTGAGGTTAAGGTCAAGGATTAGAGAATCAAAAACAACAGTTAAGAGAGGTTCTGTATCTACATATCAAATAATACTAACTATATATATATTGATATTGTGGTAAGTTTGCTATAACATTGTCTGATACATTATTTTCACTTATTTATAACTGGAGATTTTACCTTCAAAGTAACACTTGTCAAATACAGATTTATGACCTAAAAACAATTTTTAAAAATATTTGTCTAAAATGTTTCAGATCTACTATGAGAAAAAGAGGAAAATAAATGAGGGTTTTCCCTGCATGAAACAACATTTTTTTTTGTAGACTTCAGAGCTGGTGGCAGAAAATCACAATGGAAGTCAACCCTGAGCCTGAGCCTGGTTTTAAATATTCTAATGAAATTCAGTTGTGTTGCAGCATGTTCTGCCCCTGACCTGTTCATTAGGTGTGCCATGGCAGTGAATGCATTTACTTCATCACGTGCTTGAGATGGCATGTAATCATAAAATAGAGACCACGCTATGGTGCATATGCAAGAGAAGAAAGAGCTGATCATGGGCAAGGCTTGCTTAGCCATGTTTTGCTTGGCATCTTTCAGCAGGGAGGAGGAAGGGCTGGAGTTCCTATTTTTCTGTCTAACTACTGAAAGCTGTCAGCACTTCGCTCCATCAGAGCCTCTGCATTACCTCTGTAGAGCTGAAACCCTCCATCTTGGCCAACTGAGTAAGACCATCTGAGAAGGTACAGGAAAAGCACCTGGGCTTCAGGAGTTTGCGAGTGCTCCAGAAAGGTCCATATGCCAAGGTCTATCACATAAAATGGAAAATGGGTCTCAGTCATGCAGCCCTTCTCCACTTCTTACAGCCCTTACTCTCCCAATATCAGAGATGGAGAGCTGCAGCCCTGAGATCCTCAGCATCTTTCCAGCTTCAGAGCATGAAAATTGACAGTGAACCAGAGAGGGCAGTCTCCTCCTGCACAAGGCGCTCTTGTTCTCACTACAGTGCCAGGTGAGGTATTTCTCTAGAAACCTGGAGCTGCACACAGTACTGAGCCTTCAGCTGGAGCGCTGTGTAGTAGTCTGGTTGCTTGAGCTGGATGAGTCTTTCCTGAAACTGGCGTGGAGCAGAAGAAGGGTAACAAGAGTGGTCAGAGGAACTAAGAGCCTGTTTAGGAGTTAGACCTCTGTCTAACCCAGCAAAGCAAAGCACTAAGGTTGGTTTCCATAAATATATACAGGAAGGAAAATTGTGCTTTCACCCAAAGGACAGTGTTACAACAAGAACAAATATATGGGTTGTCCACAGATAGATTCCCAAAGGTTTCTAAACATCAGAGAAGGGGCTTTCTATAACAGCATTCCAGCATGGGGGACCAAAACTCCCAGCTTTAAGATGTCACTAGAACAGTTTCTGAAAGAGATCACAGGCTGTGATTGCCTGCAAAGTCAGGGAACTGGTCCTTGTGACTCAGGACATCCCTGCTGCTCCAGTATTTCATTGGTTTTAAAGACAGAAGAACTCATTAGATAATGTGGTCTGAACTTCTGTACTACACAGGCCATGGATCTCACCCAGTTACTCATTGCTAAGCAGCAATTTGTCTGACCTAGAAGTTATCTTAGAAAAATTCATTCAGTCTTGACATGAAGAGACCAAGATCCATTTCTTCCCCTGAGGTTTGTCCCAGCATTAATCCCCCTGCTATTCAAATGGACAACTTTGCTTGATTTGGTCTGAATTTGTTTGAAAGTATCTTTGATAAGTATTGGGCTTTCCACTGACAAAAAGCTTTCCAGCATAGGAAATGATGACAATAAGACACAGAGTTATACTTGTGAAGGAGAATGGGTCTTTTTAAAGCAAAATGGAATGGGATCTGTGCTTTCCTTTTTTTTTTTCCCCCCCTCCTGGCCATAGCATGGTGCTGCCTAATGGTCAAGACTGGTCCTGCTTTCTTTCCTGGATAATATTGTGTGAAGTCCTCTGTCCTGTGCTGATCCAAGCTGCTCCTGAGAAAGTTAGGAGAGTGTGTGTATATGGATGTATGTTTGTGCATGTAGCATCCATCCCCAGAGAACAAAACATTATTTTAATATAAAAATAAATAAATAAATAAACATTTTGATCACCATTAAAAGAAATATGAAGGCACACACAGATACAAGTGATACATGCAGTATGGAAGCAGATGACAGAACTCACTTCATTTCTAGAAGAATTTATTGCCTACAGACTCAGCCTAGAAGGAACTATGTTTATTTCTCTTGTAGAAAAGAGGAGCTGACTTGTTTTTTTGCCTCCGTTAAATCCAGAATGAGGAAGGTACGCCAGGCAGATACTGCATATAGCAATATCACTGCCTTTACTGTTCTACCACTTCTGAGCTGCTAATTCAGAGCAAATAGGGGTGAAAAGAAAGCCCAAGGGAACTCCATCTGTGAAAGCAAATGCTGCTTATAGGAAAAAGCTGAATCAGGAGGGAATTGCCATCTTTCCCATTTTACGTATAGGAAGGACAAGCCACAGAGTATAAAGCTTTGCTCAATTGCATGAGGAGGTGATCATTTTTCTAGGTTTATACTAAGGTATCTGCATTGTTTGAGAGCCACACTTGACCATGCTGCTCTGCCTTTGTTCAGAGCTCCGAGACTCAGATGAAGCCAACCAGTTTTTCATATAATCTGTTTCACTGAGAGCACAGAAAATGGCTTCTTAGCAGAGGTTTCTGTGTGGAAAGGAGCACTGAAGAGTCAGAAAAGTAAAGTAAATTAGGAAGCATAAAGCAGACTGCCATGAGCAAAGGACAGAAAAATATACTACTGTTTGCATGTGATTTAAGAAGTCAAAGATACTAAGTTTTTTCAGGAACATCTGAATACTTGCATACTTTTTAAAAAAAATAACAGCACAGTCAGTTTAGATGAAAAAGCAAAACAAAACAAGTGGGGCCATAAGACATGAAGTAATTTGCATCTAAATACGTTTTAGAGATAAGAACTTGTTCAGAGGAAAACACAGTATTGCCAGTTCACGAGACTTACTTTCTGGTATCTTTGTGGGAACCAAACGAATTGCAAAACATCTGCAAGGTCCAAAGTGTCAATTATGCCTTTATGTACGTAGAGGAAATGTCACATGATGGAGGCAGTCATTGGACATGGTCAATTGTAAGGTTTTATCCTTTGCTTAGCCTTAAAGCCTCGCTCAACAGTCAGGTTAGACAAAGGCACTGTCAGAGCGGGAGATGGATCAGTTTGGCCACTCAGAGGAGTTGCTTATCAGCGCAGAAAGTGTCCGCAGCCTCGGACAGCGCTGACATTTCGTTTGCAAAGCCTGGCTCAGGGCTGTTTTGAACAAGTAGGCTTCCAGATTTGCACATCTAGAAGCAGCCAAACGAAAAACTGAACACAAAGCACAGATATCAGCTAGGATTTGCAAAAGTAATCATGCAAATGAAGTAGTTTTCCAAAGTTTCCCTTACGCCAGATCTCTCTTTCTCAGTCAGGTTTTTCCTCCACAATTTCTTTTAAAAAAAATGCCAGCTTTGCAGAAGCATCTTACAGGAACATATAAAAGGAGGTTGTGCATCATTCAAGGACCGTAGGAGCTGCCAAATGAGAAGAATGGTTTTGAAAGGCCCATATGTGTGACTCTGAATGCCAAATATCCTCATTTTAATGGCTTATGTGTTACAGTTTATATTGAGCCCTTCAACAAGTCCCAGTAATATTCTTTCTGGATTTGCAAATGTGCATTGCTTCTCCAGGAAACTTTTAAATCCAGCAATATTTGTAGTATATTATTTGTGTGTGTTTTACTACAGACACACGCGTCTGCAGCAAAACAGGATCTACGGTCTGTAAAATTGCACAGAAATGCCCCTTGGCACTGTTGTCAGCTGTGCTTCAGGCTGGGTTCTGATCTCTACACCATGTTTGAGCGCTCTCTAGCCAAGGGGACATGCTTAGGTCCTTCAAAGCCTGCACAGATGCTGTCATAACCTGCGTGCAACAGTGATCTGTAGGGGGGGATCTGTAGGGGACATTTTTGTGGCAGTTAATGGAGGATGTTTCTGCAGAACCATCAGAGAATCCCACAGAACTATCCCACAGATAGTTTCTCCAAAGTCCTGTTTCTAGGTTTGTGGAAAGAAAATCAACAGCCTGAACTGCATCAGCCTTGTCAACTCCACAGTTGCAACCACCATCCTTTTTAATTACACATCCTCACTTCTGGATTATTTGCAACAGCAAGTGCTGTTGATCTTCATACAGCTCCCCTCACATCATGAAAGCTTTGGATTGAGCTTGTAAATGTTATTATTTTTAATTATTGTATTGTTGCATCACTGTGGATGCTTTTGTAAAGTCTGTGTGACTGGGCAAGCGTGTCTGGATTCACTTCGAGTGCATGTCCCACCAAATGAGATGCCATTTGCAAGATATGAGCCAGGCTGGATAAGACAAATAGCAGCAGAGGGGGGCAATAAGGAGGCAGGGAGAGGAAATGTTTGATAACTAGTGACTCTTTTATGACAGGTGCATTTCTGCTGTCAGACTATTGTGCTGTTGGTGTTGACACTGTATAACACCACCTTACAAGCAAGAGGGGGAAAACCAGGAGCTCAAATTATGTAACTTCTAAAAAGTCTGGTGCATCCCTTCAGTTTGGTTTTTCCCTCATTAGGCATTGAGTGGTCTCCACGTCATACCAGTCCGAGTGCTCACGTGTGGCATCTCCTGGTGGTACTGTGAGTCCATAATACCAACATTAATAATTCTACGTGACTACCCAACTAATATGCTTTTGACACAAGCCATGGGCTTCACTGCGTGCTCCATATCCCAACAGTCCCTGGTCGGTCACCTGGACTGCACAGTTGCCTCCTGCTGCACATCCAGGTGCCAATAATGCAAAACTCTTTTCTCGGAAGCTGGAAGACAGTATGCAGAGTAAGTCACTGAACTTTGTGTCAGAACCACTGGTATAGATTGTAAATTATTTTATTCTTTCTTTTCATCTCAAGCTCTCAGAAATCTTGCAGAATTTTGTTGCTGTGACACCAAAAGAAATCCCAAAGTCTGGTACAGAGTTTGAGAACAACTTGTCACCATGTTAGCAGGACCACAATTACGGCACATCCAGAAACAGCTGCTGGCTGGTGTGCAAATGGAGCAAAGGCAAGGCATTCACCTAAAAATAATTCTTTAGGCTCAAGGTAGAAATATGGATTCTGGATCCGTATGACTCAGGTAAAGAGATAACTGAGCAGAAAGTGAGACATGCAGAACCAATGTTTTCTATAGATTTAGAAAGTGTGTAGCCAAACTTGGAAATAAAACATTAAAAATAAAATCTGTTCAGAACTGTAGAAGCCTTCACACTGTTTTAACTTGGATTTTTGTATTTAATGTAGCTATGTTTACCAGTGCAGTACGAGATAGAGTTTGGGAGAGATTTTACCTGCAGGAGGATTTCAGGCCCCCACTGCAGCAGCAGTCCTTCTTCCACTGTCCGCTCTCTGCATCCTTCTGCCGTCATCCTGCAGAAGCTGTTAAAGTGTTTGTTCTGTCTAAAATACTGTTCAAAAGCCTGGCTTAATATACCCAAGAGGAGAATGACGGTTTTGCTCTGGTTGTGGCTAGTTGTCAGTAACTAAACAAGTTTTGACAAGGTAACTCGTACACCTAAAGAAGAAAAACAACTGAAAAAGGGATGGAATTTGCTCTGTTGGGGAGGAGTAAGTTGCCTAGTAACCAAAATGATGGCATTTATTTAAATTTTGTTGGATAAGCCTACCAATACAGGTATTCCAAGAAAGGGTGGAGTTTGTTTCACCATCCCAGGAATGGAAAGGAGTTTGATGAAGAAAGCAGACATAGATCATGTGCACTGTGAGATAAACCCACTGGACAGGTCTGAAGGGCATCACAGTTTGGGATGGCTTACCTCAACATGAGTTTGGCTTTCTGTTTTGTAGGGGAGCATGAAGGAAGACAGCTATACAAGACTGTTCTAGCAGTAAAATTACTTGAAGAGATGATTCCTGGAAACTGTTTTTAGTTTGAAATTTATGATAACATTTTCCCTGTGCCAATAAAGCTTGTGTAACTAACAACTCTGCAACAGAAAACATTTAATACAGTGTAAAATCCAGCATCTGATGGTGAATGGATCAGGCTTCAGCCTGCAACACCTCTCTAAGGGAAAACAGTAAATGCCAGGAGGGGTCAGACTGTTGTCTGTCATCTCTGTGGTAAAAAATGGCTTACATTTGGGGGGGGAATCATAAAAAACCATACAGTTTATAACTGGAGAACAAGCCATCCATTAGAATCTCTTATTTCTGTGTTGGTTACCTTCCTTTCACATGTTTAGAAGAATTATCTACCTACTGAACCAAACTTAAAATACAAGTGTCCAGTGCCTCCTCTTCTAAGCTCTTGTCATCAGGAAAAGAGCACAAGAAAGTGTTTTAGGACTAATACTGCAAACAGGTTCTTGAGAAATTGCTGAGTAACCAACTGATAGGGGCAGGATTCCTTCAAAGCCAGTTGTGCATGGAAGAACACAGCTTTATCAGGAAAACAATTAGTATTTCTTCAAAATGTTATGTGGCAGAGTTAGCAACTGCATCTTTCTGTCCTCCACACAGGGTGAGGTTGATGCCAATGGCTCCTCTTAGCAGCTTTTTTTTCCTAAAAAGACTTCACTTATTTTACAATTCCAAACATAAAAGATGGACTTTTTGTCACAAGCTTATCTCAAACATTGGGCTCTACATATAACAAAATGCATTGTCATTTACCAAGTATGCTGAGAAAATACCAGATATGAGGACTATCCAGATGGTAGTTTCCTATGGACTTGAGAATATTGGTGGCACGTCCAGCTTTACCCTGCTTTAAAGGATAGGATAGAAAGCTACAAACATGTTGGCAGTTTCTATTAGGTAACATGTTGTCTGCAAAAACAAGGACTGTTTCTCCTCCAGCCGCCTTGTGCTTCCTCTCCAGCATATTCACTGCTCACAGGCAAAATAAAAAGGAGATTTTTGGTATTGTCACAATGAGGATTCATTGAGATTTAAAAAATGCACTGTTCCTCCAGGTCTGATGTACCTCCTGATGAAGCCAGTGAACATACCATAAGGGAATGCAATGGGAACTGAACCAGGCTTATTGTTCTCCCGATCATACAAACCATAGGAAACCAGCCTGCCACACCAATTTACTGCTAGATATCACATTGTGGCTTGAAATGAATGGTATTTAGGTTATGAACAGGGAAGACTGCTGTTTAAAATGGCAGCTTTGCTATTATTTGACCAATGGTGATCTGCTGATTTGTTTTCTGAGTTGCAGCTTCTGAAACCATAGGAGGACGCAAAAGTTTTTGGGTTTCTTTATTACAAAAAGGAGCTGTTTAGCTCTCTGTTTGGGAGGGGCAGGGTGGGGTTAGGAAGTGTGATCAGGTTGCAAAGCATCCTGAAAGTCAGCAAAGCCTGGTTTGTATGCACCTGGCCCATAATTGACTTCAGCTTGCAGACTCTGAGCACTGCTGTGCCCTTTGCTAGATCCATTATGGCCACAGATGTGGGACTGCCAGCAATTTGACAAGCAGGAATAATCCCGTGAATAAAACTCCTCTCCTCCCTATTTGATCTTTGCTGACCCTCCTTACCTAATTCCCTCTGCAAAGAGCCTTGGAAAAGATCATACCCTGGGTGAGTAGCACTACTGATCTGTTCCCAAGGAGGATGGTGGTGCATCTGTCTAGGGGTGATTTTTTAATCTTTGTGTTTACATATATAGAAGTTTACAAAATCTCATCAGCTTCTTTTTCTGTTAAACACAAGTAAGGAAAATGTAAGATTTTTTTTGTGGTGTGTTTTGAAGTTGTTAGCTGAGTAGGTTTGCCTCTAGTTTAGAAGCCTACTCCATGCTGTTTGTGAGGCAAAGATCAAGAGTAGAAAATGTGCACTGAGCTGTGAAAAAAAAGCCCCATTATCTCTGATGTTATCCTCAGGTACACAGCTAGGGCTTAACCAGGTATACTCTACAGGGGAACCATGCAATGTGCCATTTGGTAGGTATGTAAATGCTGCTGATGGAGAATAATTTGAGGTGTTGGGGTCTCCGCTCAGCTGAGGGTCCTCTAGGAAAGAACCAAAGCAGATCAGATTGGCCCAATTTTTTAAGCATCCTTCCTCACAGTGCAACGTCTTAGACCCCAATCTATCCACCTATGTTCTCCTTCTCCACTTCTGGGTTCCCTGCTTACCCTGGGACTGCTCCCCCTCTCACGGACCCATTCACTTCAATTCTATTTGCTTATTTTTCCTCCCTTTCCATACTCAACTGCACAAAAACAAGTTAAGGCAAGTTTTCCATACCTAATCAGCAATGTAAGGTTCCTGTGTTTGAATAAACCTAACCTGAACCCTCTTGAAGATGGATTCTGGCAAGAACAAAGCACAAGTCAGCCTAAACTATGGACCAGTTTAGATCCCCACTTTGAGGCAACCAAAATTTCAAATTCAGTCACAATTCTCTCCTAGTTTTTGACTACTTTGATTAAACCTTTTTTTTTTTGTTTACACTCTTAGTGTTGGCCTCGCCAGTTGTCCTATGTTTTTTTAGATCTCTAATGTGTTTATTCATACAGTGTTTGTTAAGATTTGAGCTTTATCTCCTCCATTTGAATACCACTCCTTTCCCTTTTTTCTCCACTTGCCATTCTAGAATTCTCTATGTTTTGTTACCTCTTCTTTTTACCAAGTAGTCCTCTTAAAAATACTGCATTTGATTTTGTTCCTGGAACAATTCTACCACCTTTCCTTGGCCAAATTACACCTACAGCAGTCATTTAATGAAACATTATCTAACACGACAGAGTTTTTTGACTCTAGCCAAAAATCAACATTTAAATACTTTAATTTTACTATCACTCACCTGGCTATTGTGAAAAAACCATTATCCTCATTTTAAAATCACTTCAGGTGTTTTTGTGCAATAAAATTAGAACTGCATGTGCTTGTCTTAAAAATCATCAAGGTTACTCATTATGTTCTCTGTGTTATCAGTAGAAATTTAAATGTGACGCATGCTCTGTGGCCAATTAAAACACTGGCTGCTCTGGGATTTCTATTCTAATTGCAGCATTCAGATTGGACTCCAGGTTTGGAGGGGTTTTGGGAAGGATGGAGCTGGTGGGAAGCAGGATGGCAACAAGGGCCAAACTTTCTCTGTTTAGTCACACATGAAGTATAGGAATATGTTTCACTGAAATAGAAATAAAGCTTTAAGAAACCAAACCTTCTAGTTCAACCACAAGGATAAACATCTTAAATATTAAATGAGTCACAACCTTTTTATTGTTGCCTTCACTGGTCTGAGATGACAGACAAAACTGTCGACATTTTGGAAGCACACCACGGGATCTCAACTGGTAATCAACCAGTCCATGCAATTTGCTCCCTTTATCTCAAAACCAGGATCATTCTGAAGTGCTGCCTTAAAAAGGTATTAGATATAAACTGTTCTGTTGACAACCATCTTGTTTGAAGAGTCCAGCAACTGTGAGAAGAGTACCAGTACAAACTTTTCTCACTCTGGTATCATTAGCTGCACCCTCCTGCCCTGCCCTTAGCATCTGGTAGCTATTAGTAAAACCTGCTGCATTCAACTGAGTCCTGGCATGAGTTGTGTCTCACTGGTGTTGAACAAGTGACTTTAACTCCTGGTGGGTGGCTTTGGTCCAGTATCTCTGTCCCAAAAAAAGAGTTGCTTAATTGTTGCCCTTTTCTACCTGTAACTCATCCACTTTCATTTTAACCAGAGATGGCATGGGCTGTCTCCACAGCCCAGTTTAGCTAGTCTGGAGTTGCAGCTTCGTTTCTTGCTCAAGGTTAAGGTCTTTACGACAGGAACAGAAGTGAGACTCCCCACACACCTCTTCACCCAGAAACACAGCAGCACATGGGAAAACGACACGCGGTGCTACCTCTCCCCCTCACTCCCTTGGGCTTATCCCCCCAAACCGAGAGGTGAGCTTGCAGTTGGGTGTGGTGTGAGCTTATCCATTTATTCCTCTGCTCTCTTCTTGTAGGTGCATTCTCAGCAGTCCTGGGGGGAACGCGTCCGTGTGAGTCAATCGCAAAGTGGATTTTGGAAAACGGCTCGAGCTGCTTTTTTTCTAGAGTGCCAGGGGGCGGGGGCGAGGGGTGCATAGCAAGGCTCCCACCCTCCTCCACCTTCATCTGCCACACTGCCCTCTCCAGCAGCGCCGCAGCGGGGGCTGCCCTGGCGATGTTCATCCTTGCCCCCGGGAGGAATCGCCCGTGTTCGTCCCGTTTCACCGCGGCGTTCGCCGGCGGGCAGAGCGGCCGGGAGCGCCGGGCAGGGTGGGTGCCCCTCGGGGTGCGGGGGCGCGGCGGGGCCGGCAGAGGGAGCGCACACGACGCGGTGCTGTTGCGGCCCCGCTCCGGCCGGGGGGGCTGGGTGTGTTTGCGGAGAATTAAGGTATTTCCCAAACAGCCACGTTTTTGCCCTTTCCCCACCCCTGCTGCGGCCCGCGCGAAAGTGATTTTTTTTTTTCCAGCATTTTACGTGATTTGGGCAGTTCCCGCTGCGGGGCCGAACCTTCGCCCTAAGGACTGTACGGCTTGTCTGTCCTTCAGAGCATCTCTTCCCTAAACACGCTGCAAAAGCCACCGTCTTTTTTTAAGCAGACACCGTATCCAGGAATGTCATCCCCAGTATGCCACTGATGCTTTAAATGTGACCATCACTTCTGCAGTCCCTGTCAGCATCTCCGATTGCAAATGCTGGCGCTATCACACCCCAATGGGGTATGGGGCCCACAGAGTGGCAGCAACTGATCTCAGTCCCAGACTCTTGTGGCTCTTGATGCAGAACTGGTTGGAATGAGTCTTTTGCATGAAAATGATCAAAATTTAAAAAGAAAACCAGGTCATACAAAGAAAACTCTTGAAAATACTTATTTTTTTTCTTCTTTTTAACAAATATTTCTGCATCTGCCACTCAGAAAGGATCAGCTGCTTTATAGACAGAATCCACCCCAAAGTGCCTGTGAGACCCCAGACTCACAAACCGATGCTTGGTGGGGAAATCTCCACCTGCACAGAAATCCACAGACTACAGGGGAGTCTGCATAAATCATTCTGCAGGAGTAGACCTGAAGCCAGTAACACAGATGGGCAATGTGACATTGGTTTGTCCATTGCCCTTCATTATATTCTTAGCCCTCCCCATGCCCTAGCTAATCTTTATTTTCTGTGTACAGTGAGGGAAAATGGCTTCTCCAGATGTCTCTAAGCTCCTCTCAAAAGCCATTATCTGGCAGGTCTCTCTAGAGGACTGTGCTAACTGTGGGAGCATTACTTAGTGGATAATACTACCTATCCTCTATTTTCAAGCTTCTATCATTGAAAGATCTGGAGCTGTCTAATACATTTTCAAGGAAATCACCAAGACAAGCAATAACAAGGATGATAGGGAAGGAAAAAAAGCAAATGTTGGAAGGATCTGGGTGTTTTTGAGGAGGATTAAAGGTAATCAAGCTTGGATCTGCAGGGCTTTTTTTTTCTTCTTCTTTCCTTTCCTGACAAGCCCAAAACATTCCCTGCCCTTTGAGGGCTTCCTGCTCTTTACTTTTGTGTTCTTACTGCCTTTCTCTGACCTCTCTAAGACTTGGCTTGCAGCTGCCAAGGCCCCCGTTCTATCCAGGCTATAAGTCTGTGGGTTGTTTCATTTCCAAATGGTCTTCAACTTCACCTTTTGAATTTGGAGAGAATAGGCAATCGAAAGAGGGCAAAAAGAATGGTTTCTGGGCTGCAGAAGTCCAAGGTGTTTAGTGAGGTGGAAATAGCTTCTAATACAGTGATTTCTTCTGCCACTTCTCACTTCTGAGTGTGGTCCTATCAGAAGAAGATAGAGGGAATCCATGTGAAAGGGAGAGAAAGGAGCTTGTATTGCTCCCCTCCAGTGCACTCCCAGAAATCTGGAGGCTGACACAAAGCAAACCTGAAACAGGCTCATCCTGGAGGCGTTTGCAATTGCCAGTACAAATCCTGCTGCTGTGCCATCCTGGGTTATATTCTCCTGGTGAGACTGAAGCATTTTGTAGGCCTAGCCAGGAGTCACTGGTGGTCCCAGCTGCACTACCTGTTGTGGCTGGGGCCAGCAACACAAGAGGAATTGCAACAGTGATGGAAAATTTCTCCACTGATAGACTGATGTCCTGTCCAAATTTACCAGAAAGGCATAAAGATGTATGCTGGGATTCCTAGANCTCCTTGAGGCTAAGTCCAATCCATATTCTTCTTCAGAGTTAGCCAGTAGACAGGACTGTCTCAGGACACAGGGTGGGCAATTACTTAAAGCAACAGACTACTCCAGGCAGCAAACTGGCCTGCAGTCAATTTCACCTTTGCCAGAGCACAGTGGCTGTTGTGGTCAAGGCTGGGGTACAGGAGCAGGCATCAAGGAAGAGCACTGCCTTGCGGAGGTAGCACTGTGTGGTTCTGAACTTATCCTGCTTCCCGTCAGGGACCAGACTGTGTTGGCATGTTTGTGCAGTATCCATGGAGCAGCAAAAATCAGTGTTGCCTGCAAGGACCGAGATCTTCCAGCTGGCTCTGCCTGTAGAATGTTGCTTAACTCAGGTAGAATAGTGAACCACACAAAACGAAATACTGAAACAGCCACATACACACATGTAGATATAAATATATACCATCTATGAAGCAAACATGTACAAAATAGCCTCCTCATATATATTTGAGTGCTTCTGCTTTGGTTATTTTCCAAACAAATATCTTTGTTGGAAAACTCCTCAGTCTGTTTTTCTTTTTGCTACAGAGGACACAGATTTACCTCTGCCTAAGCCTCAAGAAACCACATTTCAGATTTATCTTACCTCCTCCTAAAGATCACATGACTTAATAAGAGGTAGGAATTGGTCAATCTGTTTGTAATGCCTTCAAGACACCCAACTTATTGTAGGCCATAGTACTGGCACCTTACCTAAGAGATGGGTCTAAGGCAACTCAGGCAGTCTTTTTTTTTTTTTTCCTTGTTGCTGGTACAGGTTTTTTTAATCCTATTCATATGTGACATAATGAATGCTAATGGATGCAGCACTCTGCTCCATGTTTGATACCAGGTTTTGAAGTGGTTGTTGCTAGTACATCAATCACAAGAGTAGCCAGAGAAGCCAAGCCATTGCCTTCAGTTAGGTGGCCCACTTGGCTGGGGGTGCTGCTGTTTCATTCAATAACCCCCAAAATAATTTTTTCTAATCACTGCATGCTTTTCCCGTCTTTTCCAAAGCCTCCATCAAGAATGAAACTCAATCTTAAGAGATAATAAATTCATTTGGGGAACCACAGAACATTAACACAAAGTGAATATGAGGCAAAGATGCAAAATTAGTGTTCATGCCACCCATGTGACAAGGATCTATCCAGCTGTGGAGCGCTCTTATTTTACAGGCAGTAGCATCCACTATGTTGAAAATACACCTCGAGGGTACAGCAGGGACTGTAACATGTTAGTACCCCTGTGCTGAATGGCAGGCAAGCCCCAGCCATTGCAAAGAGGGATGGTTGCTGCTAACAGCTTCAAGTGCAGCACAGAAAGAACCTAAGAAAGAGGCGAAAAAAGCAGGAAGGAGCTTAGGCTTGGATGTCTAGGGCCATCTGCCACCACAGAAGTACAATACTGGAGTCTTGAAATGTAAAAATAGATCTCAAAAGAGACATGTTTTAATGAACTGAACACAAAGAAACATGGTCGAAATAAACTGAAAACAGAAGCAAGGTTCAAGGATCTGTTTGTTAAATGAACACCCAAAGCCAGAATATGTTTTTAGTGCTGGAGAATGCTGGCTGTCTGGTTTCTGCTAAAGCCTCCGGTCTCTCTTTGGGATGCATGTGGGAGAAGGAGGGGGTGAATGGCAGCCCTTGTTTGTCCTCTCTTGAGGAATCTAATTATGTATCAATTGATTTCAAAGCCTGGAATAGTAACTCTCTAGAAAACACTCGCTCAGAGACATTGTTCCAATTTTCGCCTGTTCATAATTTATTCACCTCCGGTTTCAATGAGAAGGGCACTCCCTCATACTGATTCGCCCCCCACAAGTTGCACAGAAAATCACAAGTTTGTGGACTTTAAAAGAACAGAACCAAACAAAACGTGCACACATAGAGCTGTGCTGAGAGGCGAGGGGAAGGCATCTGGGCAAGCTGGAAGGAACAAAATGTATCTCCTTCAATGGAGGGCTCATGCCCACCTCTCTGGTGGGCAGCCCCCACAATTCCCAGCTGGGAGAAAAGCTTCTTCCCTTGCCCCTCATCACCAGCACAGCCTGGAAACACCCTGGGGGTGAGGAGAACTGGGCTCTGCAACGGAGCATTGCTCCTCAAAGCACTGCAGTGCCCTGAGCATCAGCAGTGTGAGGTACAGGCAGCTGCTGGCCACCTCCTCATGCTCAGGGTGCAGAAAAAACAAAAATATTTTGGTAGCCCACCCTTGAGCCCTGGTGCCACCCTACGTGCTCAGACCATCCTGGGGTTCCCCTCTGCACTGGCTCTAAGGGACTCCACTGTCCACCAGCCACCGTGGAGAACCCCATCCCTGGGTACCCATGGGTCACCCATGCCACATGGTAGGGGGAGACCAACCAGGCTCACTGCCCTCGCAGCCCACAGACCACATGTGTGAGTGTGTGTGCCTGTACTTGTGTCAGGGATCCCCCAAAGCCGCACGGTTTGCTTGGAGCAGGAGGCATACGGTGCCCAGCACCGCTGCCTTGTGCCCACCCAGGGAAGGGTAATGCCCCCCCAAACAGGGCAACCCTCCCCCAGGAGCTGAACCCCCCCCAAAAAAAAAACAAAAAACCACAACGACAGCGGGTTGGGCGGATGGAATCCATCCCTCCCCCCCTCCCCAAAGCAGCCGAGCCACGAGTCTCCTGTCATTCAGCCTTCTGCCCGGCTGATCACTGTGAAAAGAGCCGCCCCGGTGACAGAAACACATGAATATTGACTGCAAACAAACCCCGGGTGAGCGGCACCTGGGGGGCTGCGAGCGCCGGCTCCCCCCCTCCCTCCGCCGGCGGGCAGCGCGCTCACCTGCTGCGGGGCGCGGGCACACGCACAGACAGACGGACAGACAGACAGACAGACACACACCCAGCCGCCCACGGGCAGGAGCTCGGGCGTGTACAGCCACGCACACCCGTGTACAGCCGCGCACGTCGGGCCATCCCCCGCCCGGCCAAGGGGGGCCGGACAGGCTCGGCCCGGCCGGGGCGGAGGGTCCGGCTGGCTGCAGCCCCCCCGGCGCTCCCCCGGCTACCTGCCGCGGGCTGGGGAGGCGGCAGCTGAGTCTATATAGCTGGTGGGTTATAATGGGGCTGTCCCCCGGGGGGGAGGACCATAAAAGAAACACGTTTCATTTACAAGTTTCCCCCAGCTGGCCCCCGACTTTAGTCCTTATTCCCTTTCTGGAGAAGGGATGGGGGGAGATGGCTTCCCCCTCGCCCTCCCTTTTCATGTATCTACCCCAGGCCAAAATCTGTGCTTTCACTTCCAAATCCTCAAGCTTTCCCAGTTTAAAGGCAAGAGTCATGGGGGAAGGGGGTAGGAGATAAAAGCTCTAACCCTCACGGGTTTTCGTTTCTTTTTGGGCCATGGCAGCCCTGATTATCCCTTTCCTCTCTACCATCTCTATGAAGAAATTATTAATTATTGCTTTAGGAATATACTTATATATAAGCGTACATCCCCCTCTTCCCGAATTAAATAAACAGCATCTGGAAGCCGATATATCACCAAATTTCCCCCCCCCCCGGTTTTTTTTTTCGTCCCTATTGTTTAGGATTAGGGCTATAAATAACGTTTCGGGTGGGTTTTATGCACGAGACACGTTTCTGAGGTGTCGCCCCCGTTATACCGCCAGAGTGGGTTGTAGGGCCGGGGGCGCAGGGGGGCTGACCCCTCCCGCCAAGCCCCTATTAACC